>VSMD01118602.1:0-45217 GCA_008750895.1 Mirza zaza | reverse complement strand
GGAATGGGCATTTATTGAAACCTTAAAATCTGTACCCCCATAATATGCCAAAATAAAGGAAAAAAATGCAAAATAAATAAATAAAAACTGATGGCATTTTTATAGGAACTGGAATTGCATTAAATCAGACATTAGAGTGGCAGTCCCCAACCTTTTTGGCACTAGGAACCGGTTTCCTGGAAGACAATTTTCCCATGGATAGTTGTGGGGGGGCAGGAGACAGAGATCTCTCTGACTCTAAATCCAAATTCTCTGCATAAAAACTCTGTCTTGCCCTGACCATGCTTTTCATTGGCCCTGCCTTTACCTGGAACGCACTGCCTCCCCCTGCACACAGGTCTTCCAAAGCCCCTTTGCTCTGCCTATGCCAGTCTCACAGTCCTTCCCAGGCCTCACTTTTGGTCTCTCCCTCCCATACTTCACCCTCCTCACTGCTTCCCAGATGCAACATGCAATTCTCTCCTTCCCTGGCTCTCCCAGCACTGCCTGAGATCGCCTTTTGCCTCTCACTCTTCTGATCATGAGTTTTCTTACCCATGTGGGCCCCGGGCTTCCTTTCCCATTTCATATTCCTGGAACTATTTTCTAGTGGATTTTTTAACGCAAAATGATGACAAGAAAAGTTTTACATTTCAATTAGTAGAAAAATGTCAATCTAATCCTGAAACTAATCACAGAAGACATTAATGTGGCTGAAAGCAGGATAATTTTTCAACTTGCAACTCACCCGAAACACAAATATGCTTCAGGGCCAACTCACCTAAAGCCAACATAATGACCAAAATAAATAAATAAACAAAAAACAACAACAACAACAACAACATAGGAGAGGTACTTTTAGAAAATTAGCATGAGGCGGCTTTATTTTTTCAAAAAAATGCGAAGGAAGATGGCTGACTAGGGGCAGTGTGCCTGCGCCACTCTCAAGGTGAGGATTGAAAGTCACAGGCTGATGCGCACCTGCAGATGGGCCTTCCTGGAAAGCGCACTGCAAATCGCCAGAGAAGTGATGGGGGACACTCAGAGTGAAGGAGAAGGTGATGGGACGATTCATTCTGCAAGATCCGGAGGGACCTGCGGGAGGCATCCACACGTAGGCAAGGACAGGAGACAGCCCTGGGACTCCATGCTCCTCCTGCAAGCCAGAGCTGTGAAGGGACTCACCCCAGTGCGACCACAGACCTCTGGTCTGATCAGGGAGCTGCTGGGAGACTGTGCAGCAGCACTGTACCGGAGAACGGGTGCAGCAGGAACCTGGTGGCGTCTGTTCTTGGTTACTACAACTGATGCCATTCTGAGCTCTCAGGTAGAGGGCGCCAGGTCTACACGGGGCTCGGCTATGTTGCAGCCACCTCGGTATTGCCCCCGCTGGGCGGGGAAGGAGCAGACTGAGCAGTTGTTCTTCTCTGCCAGGCCCTATGACTGAGAGCCAAGCACTCCTCCCCTGCAACAGGGAATTTGAGTAGAACGTTTGCTACAGAGGACACAAACGCCACCAGAGATGCCTTGTGGGAGCTGCCACTACTACAGGGGGACCAAGGCAGGGAGGGAGCCTCAGCTGTCAGGTGGCCAGGCACTGCAGCCCCTCCCACGTGACCCCCCACAGTGCTGCCTGCCCTGCAGGGGTCCACCTCCATAGTTCCTGTGCTACTGTTTTGCCCCACAGGTCCAGCCAAGCAGCTCTTGCCCTGCCTCCAGCCCATAGCTGTGCCCTGAGGCTCCACTCCTGAGGATACTCCAGGGAACACAAGAGTGACAAGACAGTGAAACAGCCTTGTTGCTGATACAGAGAAAGTTTTAGTGGTCTGGACAGAAGAGCAAACCAACCACAACAGTCCCTTAAGCCAAAGCCTAATCCAGAGAAAAGCCCTAACTCTTCAATTTTATGAAGGCTGAGAAAAGTGAGTAAGCTGCAGAAGACAAGTTTGAAAATAGCAGAGGCTGATGGATGATGTTTAAGGAAAGAACTCATCTCTATGACATGAAAGTGCAAGGTGAAGCAGCTTCTGCTGTTGTAGAAGCTGCAGCAAGTTATCCAGATGGTCTAGCTAAGATAATTGTTGAAGGCAGCTAAACTAAACAGCTTTCAATGTAGACGAAACAGCCTTATATTGGAAGAAGATGCCATCTAGAACTTTCATAACTAAAGAGAAATCAACGGCTAGCTTCAAAGTTTCGAAGGACAGGTTGACTATCTTGTTGGGGGCTAATGCAGCTGGTGACATTAAGTTGAAGCCAATCCTGGAGCCCTTAAAAATGATACTAAATGTACTCTGCCTGTGCTCTATAAATGAAACAACAAAGCCTGGATTACAGCACATCTGTTTTTAGAATGGTTTACTGAATATTTTAAGCCCACTGTTGAAATCTACTGCTTGGAACAAAAGATTTCTTTTGAAATATTACTGCTTGTTGACAATGCACCAAGTCAGTCACCCAAGAGCTTTTTCATGCCTACTAACACTACATCCATTCTGAAGGCTATGGATCAAGGAGTAATTTTGGCTTTCAAGTCTTATCATTAAAGTAATACATTTCATAAGGCTATAGCTGACATAGAGAGTAATTCTGCTGATGGATCTGGACAAAGTAGATTGGAAACCATCTGGAAAGGATTCACCATTCTAGATACCACTAAGACTATCCATGATTCATGGGAAAAGGTCAAAATAACACCATTAACAAGAGTTTGGAAAAAGGTTTTTCCATCTCTCATGGAAGACTTTGAGGAGTTCAAGACTTCAGTAGAGGAAGTAACTGCAGACATCATGGAAATAGCAAGAGAACTAGAATTAGAAGTAAAGCCTAAAGATGTGACTGAATTGATGCAATCTTATGATAAAATTTGAATGAATGAGGAGCAACAATAGATGAGCAACAAAAATAGTTTCTTGACATAGAATCTACTCCTGGTGAACATGCCATGAACATTGTTAAAATGACAACAAAGAAGTTACAATATCACATATAATTAGTTGATAATGAAGCATCAGGGTTTGAAAGGATTGACTCCCATTTTGAAAGAAGTTCTTCTGTAGGTAAGATGCTATCAAATAGCATCACATGCTACAGAGAAACTTTTTGTAAAAAGAAGAGTCAATCAATGCAGCAAACTTCACTATTGTCTTAATTTAAGAAATTGCCACAGCCACCCTGACTTTCAGCAACCACCATTCTGATCAATCAGCATCGATCAACATTGAGGCAAGACCCTCCACCAGGGAAAAAAATTAGGACTCACTGAAGGCTCATTAACATTTTTTAGCATTATATTTTTTAGCATAATATTTTTTAAGTAAGTTATGTACATTGCTTTTTTAGACAGCATGCTGTTACACACTCAACAAAGACAACAATATAGTATAAACATAACGTTTATATGCACTGGGAAACCAAAAATTTTGTCTGAATCCCTTATTGCGATATTCACTTTATTGTGGTGGTCTGGAACTTAACCTACAGTATCTGTGAGGTATGCCTGTATAGTCATCCTGATGGATGTGAAGTGGAATCTCAATGTGGTTTTGAATTGCATCACCTTGACGACTAATGGTATCAAGCATATTTTCATGTGCCGTTATCCATTTATATATCTTCTTGGAGAAATATCTATCCAGATCCTTTGTCCATTTTTAAATTGAGAGCTATCTCTTTTTTATTACTAAGTTGTAAGAGTCCTTTATCCATTCTGTTTAAAGTTCTTTATCATATTTATAACTTACAGACACTTTCTTCAATTCTGTATATTCTCTTTTCACTTCTTTGATAATATCCTTTGAGGCACACAAGTACTAAATTTTGGTAAAATTCAATTTGTATACTTTTTCTTTTTTATGTTCAGTGTCATACTTAGGAATCCACAGCCTGATTCAAGGTCATGAGGTTTTACTTCTGTGTTTTCTTCTAAGAGTTTTATAGTTTTTGCTCTTATATTTCAGCCTATGATAAAATGAGTTTATTTTTTCTGTATGCTATAAAGAAAAGGTCCGATGTTTTTTTCTTTTCATGTGGATATCCAGTTGCCCTAGCACCACTTGTTGAAAAGACTATTATTTCTTTTACATAATAATCTTGGAACCCTTATTAAAAATCACATGTCTATAAATGTAAAAATTTATTTCTGATCTTTCAATTCTGAGTATTCTGGGTAACTTGCATTTCCTTATGAACTTTATTTTTTTAAGCAAAGCAATTTGACAAGCTATTGAAAAACATGTATGAAAGTACAAAGGGCCAGAGATGGTCAAGTTGCTCTTTAGAAGAACAAGATGGGAGTATTAAACCAACCAGATATCAAGGTTTACTGCATAGCTATAATAATCATAACAGCATGCCATTTGTACAGAGCTAGAGAAATAGACAAATTGGGCAGACTGGAATGCCTAGAGACAGACCCACTCACATTTGCACCTCTGACATGCAGCAGAGGTGACATTGCAGATCAGCGGTAAAAGTAAAAAATGTAAGTGTATGGTTCTGGGGCCACTGGATGTCTACAGAGGAAAAAAATCTATTATCCTCAAAATCAATTCTAGGTACATTAAAAACAAAATGTGAAAGGTAAACAATAAAACTTTTGTATGATTACATAGAAGAATATCTTCAGGACCTCTGAGAAGGAAGAACTAATTACCCCAATAACCTAAAAAGCCCTACTCATAAAGGAAAAGACAGATAAAATACATTGGAATTAGTAGAAATTAAGAATTTATGCTCTTCAAAAGGAAATTTAAAGGCACTAAGTAAATAAAATAACCACTGAGTGTCAAAAGGTATTTGAATTACATATAACTAACAAAAGTCTGATGCCCATAATAAAGGGGAAAAAATGCCTACCTACTATTACAAAGGAGAGACAACATAATCAAACCATGAACAAAGGGCTTGAAAATAAAGTAACAACAGAAGAGTTTCCAATGGGCAATGAAAAGTTCTCAACATCATAAATAATCTAAAAGATGCAATTTAAAAATAGAATAGGATATACTGACACCCACAAGATTAGCAAAATTAAAACAGTCTGGCAGTAGTACTAGTAGTGAAGACACAGAGCAACAAGAATTCTTACATACTGCTGGTTGGGATAAATATTGGTGCAATCACTTTGGAAAACAGTTTGTTGTTATCTAGATAGTTGAAAATAGGCTTGTCCAATAGTAGTGGGTTATCAGAATTTATTAACATCAGTGCCCCTAAAGTTGGTATTCAACCCCCCACTACTAAATTTGACTGACTTTAAAAAAAAAGAAAAAAGAAAACACACCTACCCAGTAATCACATTCCTGGGGAATAAAGTTTCCAAATATGTCCCAAAAGACATACATAAAAATTTTCATAATAGAATTAAAATTATTAGTCAAAAACTAGGGATGAACTAAATTCCCATCAATAATAGAATAGCTAAATGAGTTTTGGGATAATTATAAAATGTAATATTATATACAAAAATGAAAATGAATAAAGTGCAGATACATGTAACAGCAGGGTTTAATCTCTCAAGTATAACATCGAACAAAGAGAAAAAATCATATAAAAATGTGATTCCGTCAATGGAAAAGAAGCCAAACTCTGTAAAATAATTTTAAAGAGATTTATTCTGAGCCCAATTTGAGGACCATGACCCAGAGCCATGCCCAAGAAGCCTTGAGCAAGTGGACTCAGTGTGGCTGGGTTACAGTTTGGTTTTATAAATTTCAGGGAGACCGGGATTATAGGTGAAGTCATAAATCAACACATGGAAGGCATACATTGGTTTGGCCCAAGAAGGTGGGCCATCTTGAAGCGGTGGCTTACAGGTTATAGGAGGGTTTAAAGATTCTTTGGCTTGTAATTGGTTAAAGACATGAAGCTTTGTCTAAAGGCTTTGAATGTTTTAAGATAAGGAGGTCTGTTAATCACAGACAAACCACCAGACATATATTTGCTGTGTTAATTGAGGACCTGCAGATTTGTCTTGCATAGCCTTAGGCCTGTTAATGGGTTACAAAAGATGTCTCCAAGAAGGGAGGGGGGCATGATGAGGCATGTTTGACCTCCCTCCTCCTGGAAGGCAATTTAGTTTTAGGGGTATCCCCTTGGCCAAGAAGGGATCCATTCAGTCAGCTGGTGTGGGAGAGCCTTAAGATTTTATTTTAGTTGTCACATATGGTGGCCCATATGGGGAAACTGAGTTACTTCTCTACTTCCATACAAAGACCTCATTCTTCTGCCTCTGTCTTAAAACTGCTCCCTCCTCTGCTGTGCAACTCCCAGGACTTCTTTCTTGGTGCTCATTTGGAACTCGGTAAGTCTCTGGGGCTTTGGAAATAGTCTTACACTTGAAAGAGACTTGCCAGCTCTGTGGTGGAAACTCCAGTGCTGGTCTGCCACTCTGGGAGAGGTGGGGGAGGGGGCACGTTCCTAGCCACCTCCTCTGGGACTGCACCCACCCAGGGATGCCTGGCTTTGAGGAAGCTCCTGTCTAGTTTTGGTCTGAACCAGGACTCAGGGATGCCCACCTTCTGGCCAGCTCCTTATGTTTCATGTCATCGGTATGGCTCAGAGGTGGGAATGCCTGGTGTCTGATTGTTACAACAAGTGTTATAGCAGGTGGTCCCAAGTATAAACCGAGTGGAACATGGAGAGTCAGAGAACCAAAGTTTATTCACTGGCAGGCTCAGAGGGATCTCGCCACCAAATTCTGAGCACTATCTACCCAATTTTTACCACTTTTATTAAGTTGGGGTGGTCCAAGTGGTGGGGTATCGGGTGTAGGTTAGTTGATGTGTCAGATAATAGGTTAATATTGTGTTGATGCGCCAGGCAATAGATTTAGTGTTATGCTGGTGCCAGGCAATAGACTAGTGGATGGGCCAGGTAACAGGTTAGTATTATGCTGATGTGGGTCTTGCATGAATGGTGGGGGTCTCCGGTATTTCGATACCTCACTCTTTCCCATGACCTGTCCTGGAGAGATATCCATGTAATTTTCTCCTCTTATACTACTGTGTAGGAGAGGGCTCATATTTGGTCTAAGACTAGGGAGCACACAGATGATCTGAATCGAAGGCAGCCTGAAGCTTATGCTGTTGGCTCCATGGCAGTCCCAGAATGGGACCCAAAGTAGGATTACTAACAGGGGTCTCCTCACAGAGGAAGGTGAGACCATTTGCTTTCCTATCTCATAGAGGGGATGAAAGGGGCCACTCCTAAGCCTCTTAATTATGATAAAGTTAAAGAGATTACTCAGAACCAGGATGAAAATCCAGCCCTTTTTCTTTTCACCACTGTCTTTTCGCCTCTTTACTAATTTAGGTCCTGATCCCAGAGAGGGAAAAGCTATCTTAGCAATGCACTTCACCTCCCGGTCATCCCCTGATACTCAGAATAAGCTTCAAAAGATCAAGAAGGGGCTCAGATTCCACAAGGGGAACTTCTAGACCTGGCCATCAAGGTCTTTAATAGCTGAGATGAGAAGAGGAGAGCGGAAAAGAGTGAAAGGGGCAGACAAAGGGTCCTAGAACAGAACAAAGCCTTTCGAATGGCGGCTGCTGCAATGGGAGAGACAGAGATAGCATAGAGCTGCAGGCAAGAAGATATGAGGACCATGACCTTCTCCCAGAACTTCACCTTGTTTTAGCTGTTGCCATTGGGTCCCTGGAATAAGAAATGCCCCAGGAGATCCACCCTCCGGACCTGCCACACTGCAAAAGAAGGGCACTGAAAGCGAGACTGCCCTCTCCTGGAGACAGGAGACCGCACTCGTGCTCTGAAACAGGTGGGTTCCAGGACGGCTCCCACCACACTCACAGATCTGCAAGGGCTGCCTCAGCTGCTTTATGAATCCAGGCTTTGTACCTGGCTCCACTTCACTACCTCGAAATGGCTGAGCCTCTCTGGCCCAGGTAAGCAAATTGATGTTTACAAACCCCAGAGCCACTTCCTCTGGTCTTCCTGGATTTTCAGGACTGTGTATCCCTCTCCTACCTCTATGTCTGTAGGAGTGGAAGGTAAAACACAAAACCCCCTATGCATTTCGCAGCTTCTCTGCTCACTGGGAGATCAGGCCTTTGTTCCCAATTACTGCAAGGGGGAAAAATCGTACAGTTTCCTTTCTCTGACATCTAGAAAGAGCTTAACTGAAAATTTACACACCACTTTTTCCTTTCCTTGTTCCTTTCCTTTCTACCTTGTTCTTCCTAAAAATGTCTACTTCTATATGTCTATATGTTTTCATGTCCATATATGTCATGTGCATGTGCTGTTTCACTACCAAAATATGTAAAAGAATTCTTATTAATTGTATTAAAGGAAAAGTAAGCACTTAAATCAAATATTTTATCAAAAACATAACAAAGAACTCAACTGCCTTTTAGTTCATGTGAATTTGATAACCTTTGATAAATGAAACTAGTCTTAAAATTGTGATTAAAGTTTAAATATTTTAAGATATCATAATTAATATGTCAATGAAAGTAACTACATCTGAGATGGCTACTGATAACAGTTATACTACAGAAAGTTTTTCTTTGCCTCTTTGGTGACTGGCCTGAGAAAGACAAGGATTTTATGCTTTGTCAAAATACTCCCTGTGTTATCTTTGGTTTTGACTAACTAAAAAAACTAAACTTTAGAAGTTGGGGTTTATTCCCATCTAACTTCCTGCATTGCCTTTAAATTCTACTAAGGACTGTCACTCTTGGTTAAATGAAAGCCATCAATTTATAGTGACCTGTGAATCTATTTAAACAAATTTTTTAGACCTATAATGTTGGACTGGCTTCCCAAGAACAAAATTCTAGACTTTCTTTTTCTAACCTCAAACTAGCCTTTATTAGTAGAGACACTAGAATCCTAGGAAAAACTTATTAGGCTTACCGGTATGTTAAACTGTATTAAATAAATAACAAAGTTTATCTGATATCTGCAGGATTTAAAACTGTTAAACCCTGCCTGCTCAACCTTATTGACTGCTGTAAGGGCTGATTTCAAGGGATAGAATTAGTAAGCATTTGGTTCCCCTGTTGTTTTTCTCCACCCCCAACTGGCACCTGCCTGCCGATAGTAAAATTCACTCAACAACTTTTTAAAGGGGCTACAATACTTACAGCCTATGGACTACATTTTACTCAAGGATTTCTCAGGACAAACTGGCCCCTTCAACTTTAGAAAAAAGGGGTTTCTTTCTAATGATTCTCACTGCTCCCACTATAGCTAAGATTCTGGGAATTCTACCCTGGGTCCTCCAGAGGAACCTGCTTCCACCCATAGCGAACTCCCTGAAAGTCCAGCCCATCATGGAAACCAGGTTCTGATAACATGCTGTGGCATACATGGCTTCTTATCACCCTTTCCCTCCTCTTTGTACTTCTTGTGTCACCCTGTGAATGCCACCACAGCCCAGCTTACACACCAGACCAGTCAGTCTTTTGCCCATGCTGGGAACCCTAATAATAACCTTACTTTCCATACTGCCCCACTATGGGCACTCTATGACATCTCCATTTGCCTACAGTCAAGAAGCCCTCTACCTTCCCAAAACTGTGAACCCTTCTTGCCATGTGTGGAGTTAGGGTTCTTGGCTAACACCCCTAAGTGGCTCTGCTTTTAACTCTCATTTTCAGACCCTACATTCACTGCTCTCTTAGAATGTTCATACAAAACCGAATTCAGGCCCTAACTATAAGGATCATGGCGGGTCCCCCTCATGAGACCAGACCCACCAAGGACAACTTCCAGGCACCACTGAAAACAACACCTGGATATCCACCCAGATAAGAAAGTTTTCAGTTCCTGATTTCTGCAAATACCATCAGCCCCTCCTATTTCTCAATAACCGCCGAAGGTCAAAGTGGAAAATCCCCAGCTCTCCCCGACAAAAGTTCCTAGCCCACCCGAAACAGTATAAAAACCTTAACCCCCTCCAAACGGACGCAACTTCTAGGGTCCCCCTCTCTTGGGACCCGCGAACCTCACCTGGGAGTGCTCAATGAAGCCACGTTGTTTGGCTCTACTCTCTCTCTCCCTCTGTCTGTTTCTTTCACCGCTGGAAAACTTTACACTAACTGTATCTCTCCAGTGAAACCCCCATCCTGCCTTTAATCTAGCTTTCAAAACTGTTCATTTTCAATCCCTCCCTCTTACTGATTCTAATGAACTGTCTCCATAAAAAAATTCCCAATGACCCTTCTCAGTGGGAAGCAGTTACAGAAGAGAGAGACCTCCACCCAATTTCCCAGCTTCTGACTTTATTAAAATAGAAATTTAATTTTAACCAAAGAAAGGGGGAAAATGAGAGGACTGTTGGTCTTGCTAGTGAAATAACAGCTAAAGATCAATCCTATGAATTCTCTCTCTCTGCTCTCTCTCTAGCTGATAATCACCCTATGGGGTTCCATTTTTACAACATCTGAAAACAGCCTAACAGACAGAAAGGAAATTTAAACCTTCCTCTTTACATGAACCAGAAAATGCCTTTTTTAAATTTGCTTTCTGAACAGACAACAGGAGGTGCCAGCTACCAGCCTCAGTTTCTGCCCCAGGGGTAAAACCAATGACTAAATGACGGTCATCAGTGATAAACCTGTCTGCAACATCTGTTAGCTTCTGTTATCAGCCTGTATTATCGGCCTGCTGCTAAGAACAGGAGTAGGATGCAGTGTTCACAGTACCCTGTTAATTTGGCCACAGTCATAAATCTTCTTCACCCCCTTTCCACCTTCTAAGTAAAAAGCTTGAGTACCTGATTCTCCCTGCCTATACTATCTCCCTCTCACTGTGTCAGCCCTTTTCCCATTTAGGAAAAGTAAAATAAACTTGTCTTTCTTTCTATCTTAAACGTTGCCTCGAGAAATCTTTCTCAAAACCCACGTACACTTGCTCTCCACCCTGACACTTCTGCCTGACTGCTCTGAGCTGGGACATTGGGCTTCTCCTGCCTCAGATTGGACCCACACCATCAGCTCTTCCAGGTCTCCCGCTTGCCAACTACAGTCCTTGGGAATTCTCAGCCTTCATAATCACATGAGCTAGTTTCTAATTTCTTATAATAAATCCAAAACTCTATCTATATATGTATCTGTATCTAGATCTAGATCTAGATCTCCTATTCTTTCTGTTTCTTTGGAGACTCCTGATAAATGCAAGGAGTAAGCAGTTAAAATGGAACACAGGTAGAGATGTTGATCAGTAGGCATCACCCTCATCCAGAAGGGAGAGGATGCCTGCCTTGGAGAGCACAATCCCATCAGGGTTTTCTCTAAACTGAACCTATAACCTCCCCACAGACACCTCTTAGCCTGGTTGATGGGCTACAATTTCTTAATTCCCTAGTGGTGGTCTCACCCCCTTCACACTTCCTCCTCCAGGCACAGACATACCCAACCACCCAGACAAACTGCTTCTCTGCCCTGATATTCTATGAGTGATGAGCCGAGAAGACCAGGATTTAAGGAGGGCCGGCCCCAGCCTGAGCTACCGTGCAGCCTATTTGACAGCTACATGACAGTGGCATTTCTGACAGTTCTTCTCACCCTCCAGCCCTGGGCTTTGGCAGTGAGCCAGCTGCAGCGATGAAAGTGGGACTTGGCCCAGACCTCAGTTCCACACTCAGTGTGTCCCTTAGCAGTGGGCTGAGTCAGTGGGACTGAGCAGGGCATACTTGTGCAGCCATGTGTATACTGTTTAAATGCTTATTTAACAATTATTTAGAAGAGGCTGGAGTGTGAATGAAAGCAAGAACTAGGCAGATTCCTCCGCCCTGGAGAGGAGTTGAGTGGCACTGAGTTGTCATTTAAGCTTGCCCCAAGGGTTCCAATTCTCATGCCAAACATTTGAAATCAAATCAAAGGAATTCTGTTAAATATAACTTTTTACTTGGAATGCAAAAGACTTTTCAAACTTTGTCATCATGGCATGCAGAGAAAATGCTAATAATTTATATGTTGCATGGCAGGTTAAACAGACTGGGCTGCACGTGGCCAAAAGTGCTCAGTGGTTTTTGGTCACTGCGTGGCCTGGGAGGACCACATCTCCCAGCCCTCAAGTGCACAAGGCGATCCCATGGGGAAGCTCCCCTGTGAGATTGCTCTTACATAACTGCCCCCGCAAACTGCTCTAGCTTGCTCTTTCTCAGGCTCCACTCTTACCGAAGCATCCTAAAAGTGTGCTACCAGGGCACCGGGCTCTCAGGGATTTGAAAAGAATAAAAGAATTGACAAAGGCGGGGAAACTTCATGAGCAAACCACAGAGCTTTATTGCTGTGTGAGGTCAGGCAGGAAGGGAAGACCGGGGTCCAGGATGGACACCTGGGTCATCAGAAGAGACAGGACACTTCCCAGGAGGACGTGTTCCTGTGAAGAGGGGAAGCATCGCCTGGGGCAGGTCCTGGCCTGCAGTTTCTCCATGAGGGTTTTTCTGTGATGTTCCAGGTCAGGTCAGCAGCAGCCCCCAGAGCCATGGCAGCTGCCAGAGCCGCCCGAAGGCTCACACTCACAGCAGTCGGGGCTCTGGTGCCTGCGCCGGTGGAAGAGACGGGGATTGTGGTGGCTCAGGCAGCAGCCGCCACCCCCAGAGCTGGAGCCACAGCAGGAAGAGACGGGAGGGGGACATGGAGCTGGACACTCGGGCGGGCACTTTGGAGGGCACTTGGGTGTGCATTTTGGGGGGCACTTGGGAGGGGGCTGGCACTGCTGCTGGTTTTGCTGGCAGGACATCTTTGTAGGACTTTTCAACCTGAAAGTTGCAATAATCAAACATTTTAGCTGCATAAAGCCAAGGATTGCAATTTGATTTTTAAATTAAATCATATGGTAATGGTGAACAGTATTTAGTGTGTGTGTATACATGCACACACACAAATACCACTAAGTGAAATAAAATAACTTAAATCTTTCCTGATGAATAAAAACATGGGGTTGAAAATCAGATAAAAGAAGAAGCTTCTTATTCCATCTTTCAGTAGACATCCAGTATTTTCTGATCTTCATGAGCTCGGATAAAGTGTTCACACCTCAATAAAGTGCTTAGTCCCTAAATATCAGAATACATTTCTGGCAAAATTGTGAGACCCACACTTCTCCCAATCCAAGGCAAGATTTCCAGAGACTCAGGCAGACTAGGTCTTATCCCTGCTCAGTATGGCAGGAGTCAAGCACACGGCTCTCTTTCCTCAGCCTACCCCCTTCCTCCCGTGCCTCTGTCCCGCTCAGACCCCTCTGGTCACCCAGGTTCCCACTCACCCTGGTCACACACAGGAGCACAGACAGGGCCACTTGAGAGCAGGTGAAGTGCCGGAGCCGGGTTTGCCCTTTATAGGGCCCGGGCTTGGCTCTGGGATGGGTAGGAGGTGGCTCTTGCACAAACAGACACGTGCTGGGTCATTTCTGACATTCCCCTGCCCTCTGTCCCTGCAGTCCAGGGAAGCCTTGCAAGCTCCCAGGAACCCCTCTGTAGCTTGAGTCTGGAGGGGCTTTAGCCAGTCACAACCTTTCCTGGTTGGATCCCCTAGAGCTACCTGGGGATTCTCAAACAGTCAGTGCCTTTGAGGAAACCAGAGATGCGTAGCACAGCTTCCCTGCAGAAGTGTTTTATTCCCATCCACAAGGATGGTCTTCCAAGCTCTGCTTCCACAGCCAAGCTGCTTTCTCTGGGGGATGGAATCAGAAACCATTTCCTTCCTGAGATACACTCCTCCCTACCTCCACCCCTCCTGGTCAGCCCCTCATTCCTTACTCCATGTTCCTGTGGGGCCCACACATTCCTGCTAACAGGATTATTAGGTGAATCGAGGTGGTTTCCTCAGACCAATTATTTTGACTAAACTTATTCACTTAAAAATCAACATGCCTACTATGTTACAAGGCAGTTTTCCTTACAAGGCAATAGGACTGGAATCAAGAGAGCAGGGTGCAAATTATAGCTCTTTGTTTATGAGGCCAGTGACATCAAAAGACTTATTTAGACCATGTAAATCCTCAATTATACAACAGACCTATCAGTAGTTTCCTCCCTGAGTTCTTAGGACCTTTAAGTGGGGTGTGGCACATGAAAAGACACAAGGAAGACCCTTAAACAATGTCAATTTTTAAAAGAATGTGTAAGGGTTCAGGCACTTTGCCTAGTCAATATGTGAGACACAGAGATGGACAATATTGTTCCTGTCCTTGGAAATTTCATTTAAAAATACAAGTAGGCTGGTGAAAACTCTCTTAGGAATATACATTATGCCTTCAGTTTCTAAGTCAAGAGTGTGATGGGAATCAAACAGTTTATTTCATTTTGCTGATGAATGATAGGAGAGTAAGGTATTTGATACAATTCTATTAATCAATTTATTTTATTCCTTGGTCAAACATTTACTAAGGACCTACTTCATAGCATGAAGTTAGAATACAGCTTTTGAAAAATATAGGCCCTTCCTTCATATACCTTTGTCTAGAGGGTAAGAGTATATGATCTTTAAATTTCTGTCTCACTAAGAGATCCCCATCTTCAATTTATTTCTCTTCTAGTCTCAGATATAGTCACTAATGTTGAGAGTTTTCAGGTCAAGAGTAGAAAATTTTTATATCCGGACTTTTTGATATTAATCATTTAAAAATATAAGGCTGATGAAAACTCTCTTAGGAATATACATTATGCCTTAAGGATTCTAAACAAAATTATTTCTAGTTGAGAGGGTGATGGGAATCAAACAGTTTATTTCACTTTGTTGATGAATGATAGGAGAGTGAAGAATTTGATAGAATTCCATTAATCAATTTATTTTATTCCTTGGTCAAACATTTACTAAGGATATTAATCAAATAGAATTGGAATCAAAAAGTACTGCTTTATTACTTCTTAAGTATTCAGCACATCTGTCCCAACACTTCAGTTTACAGAGGCAAATACCATGTGTGTCGTGACCCGTAGGAACTGACAATTCAGTGGACATTCTGAAGACCACTGTGAAATCCGCATGCATAAAAATGAGTCTGGGGCTGGGAATCTTCTGAGTCACTGTTTCCCAAGGAGATTGTTGGGACAATGGATCATCTGACATTGCCCCGGGTGATGTCATGCTAGGTTCCTCATTCTCCTTGACAAAGATGATAGTAACCATGAAGGAAGAGAATGAGATAGGCTAGAAGGAGGATATTGAATGTTTCCAACACAAATAAGTGATAAATGTTTGAGATGGATATGTTATTAATAATTACTCTGGCCTGATCAGTATACATTGCATGTATCAAAACATCACTATATACCATATGAATATGTACAATTATTATTTGTGAATTTAAAAAAATTAAAAAGGTCATGAACACACACAAAAAAAGAGAGATAGGCTGATGTTTTATGAGTGTGTGTGTGTGTGTGTGTGCATTTACAGCATGGGCATGGATGTGTTTTCAAGGCCAGGGACCAGCGGAGAGTCTAGGATCTCTGGCTGCTGCCACATCTCAGAGGCTCTGCTGCTGATCTCAGACAGTCAGTGTTGGGATCAACCATAACGCCAAGAATCCATCCTAGCGCAAAGCTTTCTTTTCTGCTCTCCTCCCTTTGTGGGCTGACTCTTTGGGGACTCAAGAGGGTTACCAGGTAGAATTTCCTACTCAATGTGTGGAGTTAAAAGTACTCTCTCGTGATTCTGGCCCAAGTGACAATCAATCCATCTGTTCCTTTTCACAGTGTGCTCTGGTTACTATCGGTCCCTCCTCACTTGGAGGGATTTCCAACAACCTGACTCACAGGGTTAATCATCTTCACCCTCCCACTCAGCTGGATGTCTCCCAAACGAAGAGTTCCATGCCTAGGGGATCCTCGCCCCTTCCCATTACAGTGACACCCCAGGCAGGCTTCTTCAGAAGCCCAAGGTTGTGTGGAGGTGGGTCCTGGGGAAATGGAGACCCTCATAGCTTCAAGGGCCATACATGCCTCTTATCATTCCCTGAAGGGCTCCTCATGCCCATCATCCCAGCCAAAGCTTCTTCAGCACCTCTGGTCCCCACATTCTCTGGGATTCTGCTTTGGCTGCTTGTGCCTGGTGATGCGACCACCAGCGAATCCTTCTCCACCTCTCTAACCTGCCATATCCCACAGCCACGATGCACAATACTGTCTTCTCTCCTCTCTCACCAGCCTGCATGGGCAGCCCCAGACCCAGCCTCACTGGAATCCTGTGAGGGCAATTCATGGACATCACCAATCAGGTGCTGGCATTTTTAGA
This sequence comes from Mirza zaza, assembly GCA_008750895.1. NCBI lineage: Eukaryota > Metazoa > Chordata > Mammalia > Primates > Cheirogaleidae > Mirza > Mirza zaza. Next base: position 29,027 of record VSMD01118602.1, on the reverse strand, counting down.
ATTTTTCCTCCATTCATTAGGCATTTGACTCCATTCCAAGAAAGATATCAGCATTATCTAGGGCCTTGTCGACATCGCAGCACTTCTTCTAATTGGCCTCAGAAAGGGAAAATGTTGGAAACAAAAGAGAACGAACAATGCAACATTTTTAAAATGTTCTCCCAGGTGATTCTACAGGGCAACCAGAGTTCAAAACTTCCAGACTAGACAGGCAGGAGTTTTTACTACCAGCAAAACCAATCTGGGAAGGCTTCCTAGAGGAGGAAAACTGAAGATGGGTTTTGAAGGATATATAAAAGTTCTACCTAAAAGTATGTTCTTATAGAAAACTGATATCCTGTGTATAGAAGTGTTTCATTTCTAAGAGTTGAAAAATATCAGTTTTTACCTCAATCCCAGAAAAAAAAAGTTAACATACTAAACATTCTTGATTTTAAGGTATTATTTGGCTCAAATATCTTTGGATCCCTTATTTTGTCTAATACATTGACCAATGGTAAAAAGATGATATATCAAATGAAGTAAAAAATAAATATTAAAGAAAACACAGAAATGAGGTTACTTGAAAATCCTTATGTGTATTGTTCCAGCTGCTGCATCACGTTAACTAGTTAGCGATAACCAGGAAAGATGGAGAGGGGGAGGTGGGTTTCAGCAGGGACTCGGAGCAGAGACTGGAGTCAGGTGAGCTCGGGCAAAAACCAGTCTACCAGTGTGATTTTTGCAGAGGATTCTGATGGGTTAATGGTGCTTTGGGGAAAGTAAAGAGTGAATAGACTATAAATGGCCTTGAATGTTAAATATATAATTTGGAATTCCTGCTATGAGCAGTGGAGAGCACTTAGAGTTTCTGGGAAGGCAAGAGGTACAGTTTTGGAAATCAGCACTAGCCTGAAAATTAGGAAAACTGTGTTCAAGTCTCAGCATTGCCATTACTTTCATCTGTGACAATAGGTAAGTCATTTTACTGCTCTGTGGCTCAGTTTCTTCATATTAACCTTCTCTTGACTTTAAGAGTTTTTGGTTATAATGAAAATTGCTAATTTAAAAGGCACATTGATTCATTTATCAATGCAATCATTCAACAAATCATTAAATAAATGTTGAGTGCCCACTCTGTTCTCAGTACTGAAATCAACAGAAAACAGACAAAATTCCTGCTCCCACAGTGCTCACAGTCTAGTATACACGATTATTTCAGCCTCTCTGAAAAGGAATTTGATAAAATCAACACTAAGTTCTAGTTTATATATATATATATATATATATACACACACACACATATATATAGAAGATTTGGGGGGAATCTATTTCTATCATGTGATAAAGAATGTCTATCATTAAGGAGCATGACATCACCATTTCAATTTACCAAGGGCCTGCATTGTCTAGAATATTCAGCAAAAAATATGAAACTGAAATAAAGGTAAAATTACTAGAAAGAAGGGAACAAAAAATTATTTAAACCTAGCATTATAAATACACAAAAATAAACAAAAAGAAATCTTTAGAGTTAGTAGAAAAAAAAATCTCCCAAGCAGACGAGTTACTACAATATAACAGCAAAATCTAGTTTGAAGCTCTAAGAGGAAATATTTTTCATAAAAACCTTGAAACCAAAAAAAAGAAAAGTACTCAGAAATAGTCTCAGTAAAAAATTATCTTAATAAAAATAACCTTGATAAAAACTGTAGCGCTTGTATCAGTGAAACTACAAAACTTTGCTGTTAAATAAAAAATAAAAGTTGAAAAGAGAAGCAAGTCTTTCCTCTGCAAGGGAAGAATGGATATTCTAAAGAAGTCCATTCTTCCCCAGATTATACTTTTGTATAACTCCAAGCAAAATTTTAATGAGCATTCTAGTATATGAAAATATCCCTTGATTTAATGTAGCAATCTAATTATGTGAATCTAGTATTAATATTTTTAAAAATAATAATGCAGGATAAAAATAGCGATGTCCTACTAGATACTTTTGGAAAGGATAAAACCACAAAGCCAAATGTGGGTTCTGCTTGCACCACTCTTCTCAGAGTCTGGCACTCAGAAGTTCTGCTTCACCCTCTTCCTGCCCCTTAGAGACAATCAAGGCCATGGTCCTTGCACGCTTCTGGGTGGTGGGTGGCTCAGAGGTGAGGAGAGAGGCAGCAGTAACCCTGAGTGTCCCCCAGGCGCCGGTTGATAAGTCAGGTTTTGTGCCTGTCTCCAGGGAGCTCCCACCGCTCTCAAACCTCCCCAGCTGTGGGCTGTGAATTCCCTGCCTGATCAACCCTTCCTCCTGGGCCTGCCGCAGAGCATACGTCAGAACCCACACAGGTGGCACTGAGGGTATGACGTTTCTAAATGTTTATGTGATGAGCTACCTGTATGACTCTTCCAGATACAAATGAAGTGCACCAGGGAGAGTCTGTGTCACTGTTTCCAGATACCCAGCCACCCAGCCGTCTTTTCCCAGGGAGCTTTAATACACCGGGAGCTACTGGGTGTGTGCCACTATATATGCCCCCCTTCGTTCTTAACTTACATATTTAAATTTTGTCCAGAAAGAAAATAATGTCCAGATATCTAAACCTACACTTTTCCATCTCCCTTTACATACAGGCAGCCAGTGAGATTTAAGAAGTTGTCGGGGCTTTAGGAGAGCTCAAGAAAGGAGGCTTTCCAAAGGCAAGGGCCTTCTCCCCACTCTTTCTCCTTTTTCCCGATTAACACACAGCCTTGGCAGTTAGAACTTCATCAGGCACCCTGAGACCGCCATGTGCCCTCCAGGAAACAGCCAGCACTAATGATGAGATAAAGAGACAGACGTGACGTCATCTCTGAAAATTCCATGGAGCCACCACACCGGCCGTGGCCGTGGTCTATGTACCTCTGACTCCACGGCATATGAGTGGAATTAACATCTGCTTTCTTTTCAAAATTGCTCTATTTTGAGTTTCTGTTACAGGAGGAGAACATAACTTCTAACACACATGCACTCATACCAAACACCAGGTAAGATACAACCTCAAACAAATAGTTAGACTGGAAAATATCCTGTGTCTGGAAAGCTGGACAGACAAGGGACTGTCCACCACGGAACGAGCACGAGGAGCCACAGAGATCAGACCTGCTGGGAAGCAAAGGGCGGGCAACTTGCTCTTACTCAAGGCAGAAGTTCCTGCAGGCAGACTCAGGTGTCCATCTCCCTGCAGGCCAGCCTTCCCGCATCCAGGCTAACCTCGGTCCCCTGCCTGGCATTCCCATTTTATCCTGGTTTTTGAGGGGAGGGGAAGTTAGGGGGTTTTTCGGTTTGCTGACATGGAAACACTAAGGACAAGAGAAAACTCCTTAACTAGCTCAAGAAACTCGAAAGCTCCTTCAGTGCTTGTCTTCTTTGTCCTCAAGTATGAGGGTGGAGAAGTGCTAGGATGGTGGGGATCTCTGTTGTTAATAGGGGAAGGGGAGGGAAGTCGGGGTGCAGCAGAGGAACTAAGAACAAATGCGCTTTCCATGCAGGCTGAGAGGTGTCTACGTGAACATGAAAGATTCAGCATAGGCTGGGCGTGGTGGCTCACGCCTGTAATCCTAGCATTCTGGGAGTCTGAGGCGGGAGGATCACTCAAGTCCAGGAGTTCGAAACCAGCCTAAGCAAGAGCAAGACCCCATCTCTACTAAAAATAGAAAGAAATTAATTAGCCAACTAAAAATATATAGAAAAAATTAGCCAGGCATGGTGGCACATGCCTGTAGTCCCAGCTACTTGGGAGGCTGAGGTAGAAGGATTGCTTGAGCCCAGGAGTTTGAGGTTGCTGTGAGCTAGGCTGACGCCAGGGCACTCTAGCCCAGGCAACAGAGTGAGACTCTGTCGAAAGAAAAAGAAAGAAAGAAAGAAGAAAGAGAGAAAGAAAGAAAGAAAGAAAGAAAGAAAGAAAGAAAGAAAGAAAGCAAGCATAGAGAGATTCTGATGAAGATAGCATCTCTGATTAAGAATTTAGTTCCCTTCTTGCCCTTCCTGCTGCTAAGAAGGAAAGCCAGGTGTTAAATGGGTCCACTCTTCTATAGAGTGCTGTTGAGCCTTTTATTCTTTTTATTTTGTAAGTTAGACATTAGTGTTTTTTCTAGTAATAATGTCCATCACTCATCACTCACCTGCCCAGCATATGGGCCAGGTGGTGAGACAGGGTTCTGGGAAACAGCTCAAACACTGAGACCACGATGCAAGGCAGCAAGTCAAAAGGTGATCTCAACCAGACTCACCTCCCTGGAAGGGAGTTCAGTGACTGTGTGCTGTGTTTTAGGGGAGGAAATGTCTCAACATTGATTTCAAGTATTTTTTCCAACTATTGATTCTAACAGCAGGGAAGTTCTGTTAAATGGAGATTTCTCTTTCTCCCTAGGGAAGGACAAGTCTACAAAGCTTCCCAACCTTTCTCAACTTCTGGAGCACACCGAAAGCGAGAACATTTGTGCAGCTTAATGGGAGAGAGGCAAAGCGCCTGCTGCTGGAGGTGACCCTCTGGGGGCTCTATCCACCCTGTGTGGAGGGAATCAGTTCCTTGGAGCAGCCCTTCACTTGTCACTGATCCAAGGCCTGTCCCTGCACCACAAAGAGCATGCCTTGGAGGCCCTGGCCTTGGGAGGACATTCGAAATCACACAACAGGAGAGAATAACCAAGACATTTTGTGAGCAGGAAATCAGAGCTTTATTATAACATGAAGGAAAGGAGGAAAAGACTTGCACCCGGGCTGAGCATTTGGGGTGCTCAAACGCAAAGTTCTTCCCAGGACTCTATGACTGTGATCCTTGTCACCCCATGAATTGGAGGAGGGGAAGGGAGAAGAGGCGTGCACGAGGCTGTAGCAAGCTCTTGATCATTCAGTTCCCCCAGTAGCTCCTCCACGGCCCAGGTCAGCAGCAGCCCCCAGAGTTGTGGCAGCTGCCAGAACCACCCGAAGGCTCACACTCACAGCAGTCGGGGCTCTGGTGCCGGCGTCGGTGGAAGAGACGGGGCCTGTGGTGGCTCAGGCAGCAGCCGCCACCCCTAGAGCTGGAGCCACAGCAGCCCCCAGAGCTGGGGCCACAGCAGGAAGAGACTGGAGGGGGACATGGAGCTGGGCACTGGGGTGGGCATTTGGGGGGACACTTAGGTGGACACTTGGGCGGGGGCTGGCACTGCTGCTGGTTTTGCTGGCAGGACATCCTGGCAGGAGTTCAGTCAACCTAAAAGATAAAAATGAAACTCTTTAAATATTTAAAACCAAGATCCTAATTATACCTTTTTTAGAATCAATTTATATGTAGAAGACAAATGATATTTAGATCATACAGTCACATCAATAACCTGGAGAAAAAAAAGAAAAACACCTTGAATCTTTCCCCCAGATAAAAGTGCATAGATTAACAAAATCACCAGAATGAGTTTCTTAGTCTTCCTTTCAGGGGAAAGCTGGAATTGCTACATTCTCACAAGCCTGCACAAAGGGTTCACAGCACCTGAAGTGCCCATTCTCTTAATACAACCCTAAACTCCCTGCCAGCCACACTCAGGGGTGCTCTGGGAAAATGTTTAACAATGAGCACTCCAGTTAAAAAAAAAAAAAAAAAAAAAAGCCTAGTTTGAAGCATTTGCCAATTTCCATGGTGTAAATGTTGGCTGTTTTCAGCTAAGCTACCAATGTGAAGACCCTGAACGCAGAGCTGGGAAAGATGCCTCAGTTCACTACCCCAGCTGATGTGAGCCAGCTCCAGCAAACCCTGGGGATTCGAGAGTTTTCAGGCAGGCTGGGTCTTATCCCTGCTCAGTATGGCAGAAGTCAAGCACATCGCTCTCTTTCTCCAGCCTCCCCGCTTCCTCCCTCTGCTGTACTCAAACTCCTCTGGTCCCCCAGGTTCCCACTCACCCTGGTCACACACAGGAGCACAGGCAGGGCCACCTCAGAGCAGGTGAGGTGCTGGAGCCAGGTAGGCCCTTTATAGGTCCTGGGCTTGGCTCTGGGATGGGCAGGAGGTGGCTCTTGCACAACCAGGCACGTGCTGGGTCATTCCTGACATTCCCCTGCCTCCTGTCCCTGCAATCCAAGAAGGCCTTTGGAAGCTCCCAGGACCCTCTCTGGGCTGGGATCTAGAAGGGCTTTAGCCAGTCATAGCCTCCCCTAAGATGCGACCCTGAGGAGGTGACTTAGGGTGCCCAAGGAACGAACACCTGGACAAAACTCTGTCCCCTCATCTCCTTCTATGCTCGTCCTCTGAGGAAACAAAAGTTCTGATCCTCAGTTTCCCCTGGTCCCTTTGGAAATGCTCCATCGTGGCTCCCTCCACCCCGAGCAGTGTCCCTCTCGAGTCCCGCTGTGGGTGCAGCCATCTCAGGTGGCTGCTGCGGCCTTTGCTCCTCCTGGGCATCCTCCCTCGCCACACATCAGTGCTTCATTGTGACCTCTGAGCCTCCCTGTGCAAAGTAGACTCAGTGGAGTAAATCTGAGTTTATTCTGCTGTCCACTGCAAGGAGGATGATGGAGAATAAGCAATTCCTCTAAAATCTAAACACTTCCTTTAGTGAGAAGAATTGCATTGAATCTTCTACTGGAGTCAGAAAACCTACAAGTTGCCAAGTGGGTAATCTTTGGAAATTGCTGGAACACTAGGAGTATCAGTTCTCATACCTATCTCACTGAGGCATCTTGAATATTAAGTGAGAAGCAAGAAAGGGCTTAGCACAACCCTATGTGCCTTAAATACGCTTAATAAATACATGTTTAAAAGAAAAACTAATGCTGTACATTGGGTACTTGCCCAGGTATGATTTGGAATTAATTGTCCACATAAAGCCCCTACTCTCAGAGAGCTAAACTCAACCAGGTACTTAGAGGATTTGAAAGCTTTCTCAGGAGGTATAAATTATTCCTTCTGTGGAAAGTGGGCTCCTTTCCTCTCAGGAAGCTGATGGGCAATCAAGGGTCCATTTATTCAGGGCTAGAACCCTGCATCAGATATATTGCACTAGATGTATTTATCCATTATTTTTTCATTTATTTTAAATAGATATATTGAGAGTAACCTTCAAAACATGCTAAGTGAATGAGGCCAGTCACAGAAGACCATAGAGTGTATGATTCTATTCCTATGAAATGCTTAGAAAATCTACAGAAACAGAAAGAAGATGAGTGGCTTGCAGGTGCTGGAGAGGGTTGGGAGAAATTGGGGAGTGACTGGGTACAGGGTTTCTTTATGGGGGTGATAAAAATGTTCTAAAATTGTGGTGGTGATTGCCCCAGTCTGTGAATATACGGAAAACTATTCAATGTATACTTTAAATAGATGAACTGTATAATATGTGAATTATATCTCAATATAGATGCCAAAATAAAATTAAAGTTGAAAAAAGACTTACTTTAACATCTCTGATTAAAACAGAAAAACAGACCCTGCCCTCACACTGCCTAGTGCCTGATTGGTAGGGGGAAGGGAGGATGGGCAGAGCATAGTCTTCTATCAACTGCTTCTAAATGAGAGAGTCTCTTGTCTATCCAAACCTATTTTCAGACCTGGCCCCTGCTCTCTGAGAGCTTTTAGTTCAAGGATAAAAGTAAATCAATAATGTGACCAAAGCATTCAAAAGACGTTCTTTGAAAGCCTGCAACATTCTCAGAGCATGTTTGTCCAAACATGGGGATATACAGGTGAATAATAGGTGGCCCATGATGTCAAGGACTGTGTAATTTAGTGGCCTTTCTGAAGATGACTGTAGAAAAACATGGGCACCAAAGAGGATGGCGTTTGGGGCTTGAACCTCCTGAGTCACTATTTCCCCACGAGACTGAAACACATTGGTTCATTCCACTGTCTTCATGGTGATATCATCCTCAGCTTCCTCATTCTCTTTGACAAAGATGTTTGTAGCAATGGGGTGAGTGGGGAATGAGGGAAGCAAGGCTGTATGTGTGTGTACACGTGTGTACACGCAAGTGTGTGCTGCACTTATGTGAAAGCGTAGGTGAACATGAGCATGCACACACATGAGAGTCTGGATTGAGAGGGTGAATAAGAGATGGAAGAACTAATGGGATGCCATTGTCCGGGAAACCAGAGTGTGGGGATAAATAGCTCTTTAACATATCCCCTTACCCCCCTTTATAGCTCAGAAAATGCCAGGAAGTGGTTCACAAATTAATGAAGAAACACCTGCTTGTAGATATTCTTGCTTCTCTCTCTCTATTGTCCTCACACCATCATGTGTGACTCCTCTGAGCCAAGGAGATCCTTTGTCTCATTGTCCATGTTCCCTCAGGGACTAGCCAAATGCTTAATTGCCCAGTGAGTGTTGCCTGGATGAATGAATGTGTGACCCCAAGACCACCCAAATGATTAAGTGTCATGAAAAGATGGCCCCTGGGGTGATTTCAGACACTTCATTTGAAGTTCCCCTTATCTGAAAGTCACAATCCTATAGGCTGGTCTCTCCATCCATCTCCTTGATTTGTCTTTCTGGGAACTTAAACTCAATATATTCTAGAAAATTATCCCTCACCAAACACTGGAAGTTTATTTTAGCCACAGTTCAGGAAAAAGCCTTACCAAGTTTCTTGATTTCTCTCTCACATCTGTTCATCTAATAGATTTATTAATTCAGCTTTTCCTGCACTATAACCCTTTCGACCTTCTTGCCAATCCTGGAATGGTCTGGTGCTAGCCCAGTCTCCACTCTCAAAAGAGTAAGTGTGGAGAGAAGGGTTTATTAAACTATAATTTTCAAAAAGTTAAAAGCATGATTCTCATACAAATATATAGTGGGTATATATCAAAGATTTATTTCACTCTCTGTAAAAGTGAAAATAGCTTCTGGGAGCTTATGGGGAGTTAGCAAGAAATTTCCAAAGAATAGGAGTGGTCAACTCAAATAAATGACAGTGACAAAAAAATCTCAATCAGTGGAGGTTTATTAAGCCAAGATTTTGAGGATGCATCCTGGAAAAACATGAACTGCACACAAGCTGTGGCTATTTCTCCTAAGGGAATGTTAGACCCTTCAGCATTTTAAAGGCATACAGAATGGAGAAAGAAGGCAGGAATAGGCAGAGGGAGGGGAAGAGTTAGATGAGGTGGGGGGGTGATAAAATGGTGACATGCTTATGAGGCCCAAGAAATCTACATTTTACATAAAATAAGGGAGCAAAGGAAGCATCAATTATGTAGATGTCCCTGAGTACGTGGAAGAATGTCTGATTCTGTTTTGTCTCCAGTTCTAGTACCTGTAAGATAAACTTGTCATTCATTATTAGTGTGAAATCTAACAGGCTTTAGTTTTAGGTACTAGACATAGGCAATAATTTGCATGTCCTTGCTTATGGGAAGTTAGCAAGAAATTTCCTTAATGAATAATCTGTGGGGCCTGTTTTTCCCAGGAGCCTGAGGGTTTTACCTTCTCTTTTGCCTAAGGAATTGAGGGAGTGGCCCTGAGACTTTGATTTACTTTTTACAAGAGAGACCAAAGTATATACAGTCACAGAAAAAAAATAATGCTGAAATGAGACTGCAAATTTAGATACAAAACTGGTTAAAATCTTAAAAGGCAATGAAATCTTTGGGTTATATTTTCTACAGAACACAAATTATTTGCAACTTATAAATCTTCTACAAGTTAAATCTAGCTTTACAGAGTCTAGTCCTTAATAAATAGTAAATATAATAAACATTATTGGCATGCCATAGTTGAATTGGCAGCAATTTGTTTTCTTTGCTTGTGTTGCATGAAATAATGGTGCACCGAACGATTGGTGGCCTTGTAGAATCCATGAAATACAGTAGCTAGGAATTGGGTATATAGATAGAAAATGTAAATGAAATGATGATAGACTGGCATTGGCATTGTTTTAGCATATTGTAACAGAGTAGTCACCCCTGCTCCCATAGATATAGAAGGGAAATACTGAGAGTGGAGAATATGTAACAGAGGGAATGGCCTAGAAAACTTCCCCTACTCTTTTGGGAACTACTGCAGACTGGCCTTCACCCCTGAGGAAGGTTAAGTCTTTTGTTAAAACTTCCAGGAGCAGCCAGCCCCCCAGGTGGGCAGCTGGCAGACTTCATAGGATTTGTTTTAGGCAGAGAAGGGATGATTAGAATAGTTAACCACAGTAATTTCCTGAAGCCAAGAACCCTTCCTTTAAAAGTTCTGTATTTCTGCCTAGGTTCAGGAAATTTGGGATTTTGTGATGAGAAGGTCTACCATGTTTCCTCCTTTGTCAGCAAAGTAAACTCTCTTTCCTTCCTCCCCAAACCGCTTGTCCTCCTCGTTCTTCTCATTCAGCCTCATGGAAAAGTGGCCGAGCTTTCCGTAACAGTATGTTGTGTTATTAGGAATGTCACTCCTAACACTTTTAACTCGGGCTGGTATGTTTCATTGCAGATACTAAGGTGTTTTATAAACCACTTGTCAGCACATGGTAAATAGGTTTAAAGAGCAAAATTATTCTTGGCCTGGGTTTATTTCATCTGACTTATTTTTCAATTCACTTTCAAGCTCAGATACCTTGCCCCAAACCCCCAGCAATGCCAATGCCTTTGAAGTGCCCTCCACAGTGCCACTCCAGTGCCCACCTTGCGTCCACTCCATATCTTCCTGCGTGACTGCAGTACCGGGCCACCACAGGCCCTCAGAGCTCCAGCAACTGTGCAGGGTCAGCAGTCTGCTCTATGCTGTACTCACCACTCCTCCAAGGAACCAAAGTGCAAAGACCATGGCCTCCCAGCCACACACACCTTCTCCCTCTCTCCAGTCCTCCTGTCAGCCCAGCCTTGTTGGAACTCAGGGGTTTACCAGGTAGAAATTTCTATTTCCCTGGTATTTTCCAAAGGTCTTCTAGAAATTTGCCTTTACCCCAAGTGAGAATAAAATTACCATTTCATATTCCTAATGTCTTCTGATCACTGTCATACCCTCTTCTATCTCTTGGACCATATTTCTAAGGGCCCCCATGTGGCCTTTCAGTCCCTGGGATGGTTAATTTTATGTGTCAATCTGGCTAGGCTGTGGTTCCCAGCTGTTTGGTCAAACACCAGTCTAGATGTTGCTGTGTAGGTATTTTTTAAATGTGTGATTAACATTAAATCAGTAGACTTTTTGAGTAAAGCAATTATCTTCCCTAATGTGGTGGGCCTCATCCAATCAGTTGAAGCTCTTAAGAGTAAAGACTGAAGTTTCCCAAAGAAGAAGAAATTCTCCTCACTGCAATGCAGAAACATTGTCTGTATTTCCAGACTACTTCCCTGCAAGAGTTTAGGCTCAAGACTGCAACATTAACTCTTACCTGAATTTCCAGCCTGTAGGCCTGCCCCACAGATTTTGGACTTACCAGCCACCAAAACTGCATGATCTGATTCCTTAAAATGAATCTCTCTCTCTCTCTATTTATATGTGTGTCTGTGTGTTCTTTTTCTCTGGAAAACCCTGACTAGTATATTTCCCTTTTCTTCCCTGTCTTCCCCTGAGGCACATACTGAGTAGAGTTGTCCTTTCGGGTAAAGCATACATATATATGTGTATGTATGTATGTGCATGTATAGATACATACACACACACATATATATACATGTATGTATATAAATGATAAAAATAACATAAATTATATAACTATGTTTGTTGACCACTTACTTTGTTCTAGGTATTGTCCTAAGTGCTATGCACATATTATCTCATTCAATCTTCATAAAAATCCTGTGATGTAGGTACTTTCATATCCCTGATGTGCTAGTGAGAAAACTGAGGTTCCTAAAGTAAAGCAAATTGCCCAAGTTCACACAGCTGGGAATAAAGCTCAATTTAACCAAATACACACGTGCACACACACATGCACGCATTCTCAATTATTTCAATATAATATCGATATGTTTCTCAATCTAAAATGAGAACAAATTTACACACAGATTAGATGCACTAGCATATGTATAATCAATCTGCAGTGATACTATAAGGGAAATGAAAGGCCACTAAACTGTCTTTGGATGTGAGCATCACAACTAGTCCCACAGTGTCAGATCATCTGTCTGGCCCAGATTTTCAATTCTTTGTTTGGTAGGGCGGATTTTCTAGATCATTTATAAACTATGCTTTCTAAATCCCTCTCTCATACCAAGTCTCTGACAACCTCATTGTCTGCTTAGCCTCTCCTTTATGCAATATCTGTGCACTTAATTCTCAATCAAGACAAAGATAGAACCAATCCTTCCTCATGACTCAGGCAGTGCTATTTATAGGCTATCATGGGACAAAACTATTTTAATTAGGTATGATCACACATACACACACACACACATACACAACCAATGGCCTCACTGCCTATGCCCATTTATAGCCAATATTTGTATCTTTGTTTTTTTTTTTGAGACTAACTCTCACTCTGTTGCTCAGGCTAGAGTGCCATGGTGTCAGCCTAGCTCACAGTAACCTCAACCTCCTGGGCTCAACAATCCTTCTGCCTCAGCCTCCCGAGTAGCTGTGACTATAGGCAAGCGCCACCATGCCCGGCTAATTTTTTGTATATATTTTTAGTTGGCCAATTAATTTGTTTCCATTTTTAGTAGAGGCGGGGGTCTCTCTCTTGCTCAGGCTGGTTTCGAACTCCTGACCTCGAGCGATCCACCCGTCTTGGCCCCCAGAGTGCTAGGATTATAGGCGTGAACCACTGCGCCCCAGCCTGTATATTTTTTATTCACTGGAATTAGAAGATGTTTTAGATGAATAGGTCAACACTAATGAAACATTGTAATGCAACTATTGCAGATCCGTGCCTTGGAATACCCTTGAGCAAGGAACTACTTCCAAGGATTCTGTGCTGAGTAAATTAGATAAAGATTAAGCAATTCTTATGAGAGCAAATGAGAGAGGGATAGGCTGGGTAACTAAAAAAAGCAAAGAGCATCTCCAAAGGAGAAAAAAATCTAAAGATTTTCTTGGATTGTCTCCCATTAACAAGGTCAAGAATCAGAGTTCATTAATTCACTCTCACATATACTCAGCAAGTATTTATTGACTATGTGGCCAATTCTGGTGGTACAATGTGATATAAAAGAAATATAATTTTTGCCCACATTAACTATATCCCAATGGAGAAACAGAAATTTGACAAATAAAATATGTTATTACTAATTACAGTAGATCTCTTACAGTGGTTGAATTTTTCAACTTTATAATGGTGCAGAAGCAATACACATTCAGTAGAAACTGTACTTTGAATTTTGAATTTTAAATTTTGGTCTTTTCCTGGGCTAGCGATATGCCAAATGACACTCTCTCAAGATGCTAGGCAGCAGCAGTGAGCCACAGGTCCCAGCCACCTGCGATCACGAGAGTAAACAACTGATACTCTACAGTGTACTCCGTTGCCAGATGATTTTGCCCAACTGCAGGCTAACGTGAAGTGTTCTGGGCATGTTTAAGGTAAGTTAGGCTAAGATACATTGTTCAGTAGTTTAGGTGTATTAAATGCATTTGGGGCTGACGATATTTTCAATGTACCATGGGTTTATCTGAATGTAGCCCCATCATAAGCAAAGGAGCATCGATAAAGGCATTCAGGTGGGTGGGGCCACTCCACTGGAGGTCTTCAAACATTGCTAGGAATTCCCACACTGAGACCTAACCATATTCCTCAGGCCCTCTCTTAATGACAATTTTAGAGGTCCCAGAGGTGGGTACTAAGATTGCTTAATAGCTCACTCAGAGGGGTCTACAAGCTGGAGGAGCTGGGTCTGTGAGACATCCCCACCCCAAGGTTGTAGAGTGGGAAGGACAAGGAAGAGCCATACAGGCATCCTCTCCCGATCACTGCACACCTGGAAGTGGGCTTCTATTTTAATGTGTGGATGCCAAGAGGGCTTAATTCAATTAGCTTTACCTGTGCATAAATAGAAACTAAGAATTAGAGAAGGTAGCTATGTATTTCCTTCACCTGAGCTCTAAGAAGCCAGGGTAATCCTTTGCACAAATCCTCTTTTAAATAACAACTAAAGCAGACACAAAGACTGAATGCAAATTTATAGATTAGTCTCATATTTTATTTTAAGATTACTTATGAATCAATGTCCAAATTCATGTCTTTGTATGTACAAGGACACTATCTATCATAGTCAGTTAAAAATAATTATTTAAAGGGACATCTTGAACATATTGCTCTAATAAGATTCTCCATTATTACATTTCCATTATATATTTCTAATCTATTTGTTTGAACAGTGTGTCCATATTTTAGGTTATTTTATTTTATTAGAACAAATCATCCATGTATTTTTTTATTTGTTTTTATTTCAGAATATTATGGGGGTACAAACATTTTGATTACATGATTTGCTTTTGTGCAGTTTGAGTCAAAGTTAAAAGTGAGTCCATCACCAATATAGTGTGCATTGTACCTGTTAGGTGTAAATTTACCCATCCCCTCTTTCCCACCACCCACCTGCTTGGTTTCTGTTGAGTTTTACTACCATATGTACACATGAGTGTTGATCAATTAATTCCAATTTAGTTCTGAGTATATGTTGTGCTGGTTTTCCCATTCTTGCAATACCTCACTTAGAAGAATGGTTTCTAGTTCCATGCAGGTTGTTACTATTAGTAATGGTATTAGTTCATCATTTCTGATGGCTGAGTAATACTCCATAACATACATATACAACATTTTATTAATCCACTCATGTATTGATTGGCACTTGGGTTGATTCCACATCTTTGCAATTGTGAATTGTGCTGCAATAAACATTCAAGTGCACATGTCTTTTTGATAAAAAGACTTTTTATTTCCTTTTGGTAAATACCCAATAGTGGGATTGCTGGATCAAATGGTAGGTCGTATATTTTAAACAGTTAATTTCTTTATATTTGGTAGGTTGATTTTTCTTATATTCCTCCAAAGTTAAGAATCTAGCAATCTGTTCAGAGAGAAGTAGGACTTGGTAAGTAAAGTAGAAGCATAAATTAAAAAAAAAAAAAACAAAAAAAAAACAGGACCAAGGAGATCTTGAAAATATTTATTGTAGCAAAACAGCTCGTTCAGCACAATAACATCCAAACACGAGGAAAGCACGTTTTGAGCCCAGCCCCAAAGTCACTGTGCCAATGGCTGCTTCTGAGGCACAGCCCCAGGGTAGCAATGCTTTTGGCCTTTTGGTTACTCAACGGATGCTCAGAGCCCAGGTGGGCAGCAGCTTCAAAGCAAAACCTGGAGCTCTGATGCCATAGTCAGCTGAGCCCACAGCAACCCCGAAGCTAGGGCCGCAGCAGGAAGAGACTAGAGCAGGGCATCTTGGGGGGGCCCTTAGGGGGACACTTCGGTGGGCACTTGGTAGTGGGCTCTTTAAGAGGAGGCTGGCTTGGCTGCTGGGTTTGCTGGCAGGCCATCTTGGTGGGAGTTCAGTCAATCTAAAACCCAATAAATATGTTTATAGACTTGTGAAATCTTAGATCATTGTTTCCTCCTTTGGAATTCACCCTGAGGCTGCTGATATCTTGAACCAAACAGAAACCACACACACACATACATATTCACCCAAGGCCTCCAACTTGTTCATTTTTATATCTCTAAGATATGGCACAGTTGTCACAGAGAAGATGTTCAAACATCTAGAGTCCCCCACTAGAACGGAAACTCCATAAGAACAGGGATTATCTTCACTTTATTGCATATTTCTATATTCCAATGTCTAGAACAGCACTGGGTAATAGTAGAAGCTCAATATATGAATAACATATGAATGGATAAATGAATGAGGAAAAAAAAAGACAAACATAGGCAGGCAAGAAGGGAAGTAAAGAGAGACAGAATTATATCCAAGGTAGAGGAGAGGATATCCAGTGGCAGTTCATGGAAATACTGAGTATCACCATTTTCCCTGTGTGCATGTGGCATCCTCTCTAAGCATCTACAAATGTGTCTATGAGATATGAATGCCTGGGATAAACTCTCCCCGGCAGCTGTCTCAGTTTCCAGAGGCCAGACATTGACAAGAATTTAGACTGGCTAATCACTCCAATTCCCAGGGACTCTAATTCCCAGGCTGGATCCTACCAGCCCCAAGGCAAAAATCTCTACTTCTATTCCCCTCCTCCATCCTCCCTTTCTTTTCCCCCTCACCTATTCAGCTGCAATCTATCCAGGTTCCAAAACACCCACTCACCCTGGTCAGACCCAGATGTGGACTGAGCAGTCCCTGAGGTGTCCAGGCAGATGAAGAGCAGGGGCCTGATGTGCATTTTATAGGCACCTGCCTGACTAGGCTCCAGGTGAGTCGTGGCTCTGGGCGGAGCAAGAAGTGGCTCCTCCCACACTGGGGTACCTGCAGGATATTAAGGCATTTCCCCTGATGCTTTGTCAACCCATCCTTTCCAGGGAGATACAGTTATTTTTCTGAAGCTGCAGACCTAAACTTCACCAAATTATATTCTTTCCTAAGCTGGGACTCCATGAAGCACCATGAGAATTCCTGGCCCTTGAGCTAAGAATTTAGTTTTTCAAGACACTGTGGTCCTGTTACTTCTTAGAAATAAATAAATAATTTTCCTCTCTTCTCAATTCAGCCCATGATCCAACTCACCTTGTCCTTAAGAAATGCCCTTTAAACCCATAGGCCAGCTCCCATCTTTGAGACTGGGCAGCTCACAGGTTCCTTTCTCTCTGTCTTTCTCTCTCTTTTTCTCTCTCTCTCTCTCATTCTCCCTCTCTTGCTCCTCTATGTCACAAACATACTAAAAAAAACCTAAGTATAACTTTTTAAATTTCTTCAAAATAAAGGATCTAGTACATTCACTGAATGCTAATGTTCTGTGTGTCTATCAAAGGCCTTCTATAAGAATTGGATAATTATAGTCTTTTATACTCTTTCCCTTTACAAAATCTTTCCAATTTTAAGAAATTACAAGTTTTTCTCCTTGATCTAACTTAAACATTTGACATTGCAGTGCCTCTCTGCTAGCAAGTACTAGGATAACAAAATAAAGAAAGCAAAAAGGAAAATTCAGAAGTAGGATTTCTTAAAATATCAGGTATAATTGTTTTTTAAATGTATAGACCTTTTTCATTTAATAAGTCATATTTTCTGCCAGTAAAATTGTTACTAGTTCATAATATGGAAGAAGTATATCACTATTTCAGGATATTCAATTTGTCCACCTGTCCTACCACATAAACCTATTAGAGAATTTATCAGTCTGTGTTCATTCAGGAAAACAGAAAGCATTACTTATTTTGACAGAAATAATAAGGAATGAGTTAAACAGGTATTGGGGGATCAAAAAGGCAAATGGGGAATCCTGTGGTAACACAGAGCAGCTATTACCACACCTGAGGCTGGGAAACAACGGCTGGGGTGGGGCTCTTGAGAGCTAGGAATTTAGAGGAGGGGACTTGCAGAGCTGGAATCCGGACCTCTAAGGCAGAGCACCAGCTAGCGGTGCTGGTGTTCATGAGGGAACGAGAAGATGACAAATTCCCGGAGTATGGACAAAACTGGGAACAGGAACTACCTGCTGTTGCCAGATTGGGAAACAAAAAATCTCTAAGGTGATGCTTACACCTGTTTTCCTTATCAAGACTTGTGCATCCCTCTGGCGCCCCCTGCTGACAGTCGCCTAACAGGACTATCCCCGCAAAGCAGAAGGTGGTTTGCAAAGCTCAGGAGTCACCAAGTACAGAAAGGTAGGTTTGGAGCTGAGACAATAATTCAACCAACAGAGAACTGCTGAGGTAGATGGATAAGATAACAGTGTTTCCGGCAGGGATGGTGGCATGATTTCATGTTTTAAAAGTGCAGCATGAAGTAGGAAAATGAAATGTGACTCCAACTGGGGGTTTGTATAGCTGAAAAATGGGAGGGGAGAGATTGTATTGGAAAGCCGAGTTGTAGCCAGGAGATAAAGTTGAAAATTTTAAAAATCTTTATTTCATCGACTTCCTTCTACTAGTAGCAAGGAGGTACTGCAGGGCACGAGTACAGGAGCAAGTGAAGAAGGGAGGACGATAACACGATCTTCCTCTACCACAGTGACTCAAAGTGGAGGGCATCACTGAACACTCCAGGTAAATCCTGGATTTATCAAAGACTTGAAAGTGGAGAAAAGCACGTGTCTGTCTTTAGAAAATATAAGAATATATATGTATATATATAACATGTTATCTAAATGGGAAAATAATTCTAAAACTTAAAACTAATGAAAACATAAATATGTATACCCAGAAAACAATGAAATACAAATGGGATTTTACAGAATATGAAAACACTTACCATAAATAAAGCAGACATGTACACAAGTGAATGTTAATTGTGAACAAATGAACTTTGATGTGTGTGTATATTAAATCTAAATGGAGAATGGGAATGAGTGATATTAATGCTTTGATAGGATTCTTAAACTGTGAAGAGCATGCTGCAAGGGAAATTTTGGCAGTCGACATTCATGTACTGCCCAGGTATTGTCTTGCCCCTTTACACTGCTTTAGTGCACAGTGTCCACCCCACCTCCCACCTCCCACCCGTTGGTTTTTCTCGCCTTCAACAGCCAGCACCTGCAACTCTTTATCAGTGCCTGGGCTGTCCTGGGCTAACAGAGACACTTTGCCGACACATGCAGGGAGCTGGAAGTGCCAGGGAATATCCAGGTATGCTGACCCCAAATTCCCTTCGTTTTCTCCCATCTGAGAATGTCTTTATTTCACTTTCATTCATTAAAGACATAAAATTCTTTGCTGGATATAGATATCTGGTTGACCACTGTTGTCACTGTGGTTACTGTTGTTTTCTTTCAGTACTTTAAAAATGATGTGCTATTTTCTTCTGACCCCTGTGGTTTCTGATAAGAAATCTGCAATAATTCGAATCTTTGTTCTTCTTTTAGTAATGCATCATTTTTCCCTGGTTGCTTTCAGGATTACTCCTGTGTCTTTAGTTTTCAGCTGATGTTACTAGGTTTCTTTGAGCTTATCTTGTTTTGGGCTCACTCTGCTTCTTGAATCTGTATGTTTATGTCTTTTGCTAAACTTGAAAAGTTTCAACCATTATTTTTTCACACATTTTTTTCAGTCCCATGTTACTTTTTCTCTCTTACTAGAACTCCAGTGACATAAATGGTAGATTGTCCATTATTGACTCTCAGGTCCCTGATGTGGTTAATTTTCTTTTAGTTTTTATTCTCTTTTATGTTCAAATTGGATCATTTCTCTTGATCCATTTTCAAGTTTACTGACTCTTTTCCTTGTTGTCTCCATTCTGCTATTGAATTTATCTAATAGCTTTTTCAAAAATTGCAATTTTTGCATTTTTCAGCTCTAAAATTTTCATTTGGTACTTATTTATATCTTTTCTTGCTGCATCTTTTTATTTTAACAATGTTTCTATATTATTCATGATTTCTCATTTAAACATTTTTATAATAGCTGCTTTAAAGTCCTTTTCAGATAATTCCAACTGTTGTGTTGTCCAGATATCGCTCTCTGTGGATTGTTGTGTGAGATGATATTTTCATGGTTCTTCTCATGCCAACTAATTGTGGTTGGATGCTGAGCATGTTTACATTTTAAACAAGACTATGGGTCTTATTTAAATCCTATGGAAAATGTTGATGTTTTTGTTTTAACAGGCAATTAACCCAATTAGGCTCATTGTACAAGTTCCAACACATCTCCTATGTGACGGGATTCCAATGTCAATTAAGTATTGAAAGTCTTTGTAGTCTCCTCTTATCTGTTTAAAGTGAGTGCCAAGAAGGGCCAGCCTGGTGCCTGGGAGGTAAAATCCCTGTGAAGTAAGTTCTCATATGTTTTTGTTTACTACTTAGGACCAGATGCTTGCAGGTGTGCCCTGGCAGTGAACTCTGAAATTCATAGACAATTTTGTGGGGTCATTTTCCTGAGCGTCTTTCTCTCCCTCTGTAATCTCCCCAGCACTTTCAGGTTCTGTGGGGCTCACCTTCATGCTTCTTCCTGCAAGAAATTGAGCCTCTTGCCACCCTGTTCTGCCACACACTGATAGCATCATGCCCATGTCTGGGCCCAAGGAGTGAGAGCACAGAGAGAGAGAAAAAAGCAATGGAGGTTGGCCCCACACTTTTGGGATCACAGCTCCACTAAATGGAGAAAAATTGTTCCCCTTCTCACAGTTTTGTCTCCTGCCAGCCTCCTCACCGCCTACTGCCACTGCCACCATGGCATTGCCTGAGATGTGGGGTATGGAAAGACAGAGACTGAAATGGAGGACTTCCACGCCGTCTCTAAACATTAGGACTTCTCCTTTTGCTCCTTAAGCCAGAAATGCTGGCCTCTCCTAAAGTGCTCCTTGTGCCCCACAGCGCTTATTTTCAGGCTTTCAGATGCATT
Source organism: Mirza zaza (assembly GCA_008750895.1). NCBI lineage: Eukaryota > Metazoa > Chordata > Mammalia > Primates > Cheirogaleidae > Mirza > Mirza zaza. The sequence continues at coordinate 8,689 of VSMD01118602.1, read as the reverse complement.
AAGTTCAGGCCAAGAGATACCAGAGGAGAAAAAAGTAAGCTCACAACCTTTTCAGTTCTACTTCGATCCTTGGGCCCTTCCCCTATCTGCCAGCTGCTATTTCAGAATTCACAAATAGCTAGCTCTACGCAGTTTCTCCAGGTTTTATGGTTGCATTGAGTGGGAGAAGAAGACTTCTACTCCACCTCACATAGAATAAGAGACTCCGAATTACAGTTTCAAGTATTAGCTCTCATGCATTGTCTTCCTTTCCTTGTTCAGGCATACAAATTATATGCGTGTTAGATTTACATTGTCTCTCTTGTAAGTTTCTCTCTTAATGTCTGGTTCTTTTGTTTTGTTTTGTTTTGTTTTTTGCTCTTTTTATATTTTCTATCTTCTCTATCCCTTACTATACTTTCAGCTATATTTATGATTCCTGGAGTATCTCATAGATGATTTTGCCTTTTTCTTTAATTTCTTTCTGTACCAGTGTGTTTATAATACATTAAAAAAAACAGTACTGATCAGGAGTAGAAGTGTTGATAAATTAAGAATCTATTTCATACAATATCAAATAAATTTCATCTTATATATTTGTTTTAAAAAACTGATGAATCATTTCTAATACCTCTGATCTTAACGGAATCTTTTTAAATACTTGTGATTTTTCTTTATGTATTTTGTCATTTAGGCTTGTAAGTTCATATTCAGTTGAGGAGTATTAGAGACTCTCACTAGAAATAATTATAAAGGAAGTTTTCTGAATCTGTGCCAAGCCCCCAGTGAGGTCAAGGACTGGATGGTGCACTATGAGCCCTGCTCTGCAAACCTAATCATCAGGGGAAGACTTTCTTCTCAGTACTTCCTCACCCCTACCCAGGCGGAAAATATCACCTGGTTTTTACATTACAATCCACCAGCCCCTGGGGAGCTAGAGAAGGAGGAGTGAGATGTAAAAGCTCAGAGCCAGTTAATTCCCACCCATTTTCTGAGTTCCTCATGGGAACAGGATTTCTCTGTGTTTCTCTGGCTCTACTCCTGACAGGACTTGGTAGCTCTCTGGCCACCATATCCTGGGGTCTGAAAAGGGTTGAAATGGAAATTTGGCAAATTTTCTTATTCTTAAAATAAGGAGTACCAATTCTAAAATAGGCCCCCAAAAAACCCAGAACAAAACAAAACAAAATAAAAACCCAACCCTGGCAAGATTAATCTAGGTTTTTTTAGAAAAGAGAGAAAATATATAATTAAATAATATGAATTTTAAAAAGTTATGTTTCTTCATACTGGCAGTAAATCAGAAAATAAAAATAAAAGACTATCAATAAGTGTATACTTCCAAAGCACATAGTTGTTGAAAACTTAGATAAAATGGAAAACGTACATTAAAACGTATTATCTACTAAAATAGCCTCAAGAAGAAACAAAAAGCATCAGTTGTCTTATAAATAATAAAGAAACTAAAGTACTATTTTAAAACATTCCCACAAAAAACACTGGCCTAAATAATTTTTATAGTCAAATAGTACAAAACTTACAAGGAGTAGATAATTTCAAATTTGTTTGAGGATGGTGGACATAAAAATTCAAACAATCATTTAAAAATAGGTTAGCGTTCTATTATGAATTTAAATTTAAACTACTATATACATCAATATTAAGCAGTTCTGCTCCTAAGAGACATGTACAAGAACACTCAGAATAAAGAAAACATATAAAAACTGCCACAAACTGCCAATTTGTAGGGGATAAGATATGTAAACTGTGGTGTACACACATAATATGATTCGGCTATCAAAATGAACTACAATGAAATGCAATAATGTGGACAAATCTTAGAAATATAATCTTTAGTATAAAAAGAATATATATAGCATGATATCTTTAATAACTTTAAAACAATATATTTTAATGAAATGTGTTAATGTGTTAAAACCATATAAGCAGGAAAGGAAAAATAATTATTGTTTTATTTATTAAATAAAATATATGATAGAAGGATAGATTTAGATGAACAGATACATGAATATGTAAAGAAGGCCATATGGAATGAAAACGAGAGCGTGTTGGGAACCAAGGATTATGATTAATTCAATTGTATGCACTAGAGCTCTATTGAAACACCATAGGGAAAAACACAAAATAGGATCATATACTGATAATGCTTTAGCAACAGTTAAATTTAAAGAATAGAAGGCACTCTTTTCCATGACTGTGAAATCTGTGATGCAAAGGAATGTGAGGTTCCTATCCTTTCAACATCCCATGTGGATTTTCCAATTGTCAGTCAATCCAGAGAGCAGGGGCGGAAGGACAGGAGAGCCTGTGCACAGACCCACGAGCATGAGGAAACTGTGGTGAGCAGTGCTCGTGGCGCAGGGAACCATGGTTACTACAAACATCTCTTCACGGAGAATGAGGAAACTCAGGATGACAACACCAAAGACAAAGCTGGACTACTCCAGGTATCCCACAGATCTCATTGCAAACTAGTGATTCAAGAGGTGAGATTCAGAGCCATCTTCTTTGGATCTCATGGCCTTTTCTTGTGCAAAGAGTGTCTTCAGAGATTCCAGTGGACTGTGAACTTCTCAAGGTCAGAGCTTGTGTCTGATTCACCTCCAAACCCCAAATTCCTAACATATGTCCACAGACCCCATCCAACATGCTAAATGAATGAATATCCATTTAACCAAATAGTTTGTTCATATGTTGATTTATTTCACCCTTGACCTGAAAGCTCTTGGAGGGTAGGAACCATGTCCAAAAATAGGTAATAAACAAATGGAGAAAGGGGCATGTCTGGGCCAAAAGAGATCTGGAGGTCATCCATTCTCCTCTTTATGTGGGTGCCTCAGTGAGGGGGAAGTCTCTTCCATTTGTTTACAGCTCTGCCCCTGTCCCTAGCACAATGAGTGGTACATAGTGTGCTCTCACCAAAGAATGAATTAATCTATTTCCCAAACTCTTCCCTGCTTACTCAATGTCAAGCTGAATTCAATCCCGTAGTCAACATCATCCCTGTTCCTCATATCTAGCAGTAACTGAGCTCCCAGTTCAGAAGCTCCCCAGCATGGAAACCTTTTCCTAGGTCTCTGGTTATAGTTTAGGGATAAGCCCCTTGAGAGCTAGAACATAAGTACCTATCTCTAGACACCCCCCTCCCCACATTAGGCCCAGATGCTGCTCACTTTTTAATTTATTTTTTGTATTTTATTTTATTATTATTTTACTTATTTATTTATTTATTTTGAGACAGAGTCTCACTCTCTTACCTGGGCTAGAGTGCCATGGCATCAGCCTAGCTCACAGCAACCTCAAACTCCTGGGCTCAAGTGATCCTCCCGCCTCGGTCTCCCAGAGTGCTAGGATTACAGGCGTGAGCCACTGTGCCCAGCCGCTGCTCACTTTTTTAACATGCATTATTAAGCATCTTCTATGTGCCAAACATATGCTAAATCGTGTCACTTCTTAGTTAATGTTCAAATCAATTAATAAAATTATAATTTTAAAACAGAATGCTGATGCCTAGGAAACATGAGTGATATTTCAAAGGTCATATAATTAAGGCTAGAATTTACACAGAGATCTGAGATCTATAGCCTGTCTATCTCTTGCCACGTCAAGAGTTCATAGTTTTGACTAAATAATTTCAGTCATCGTTAACCTTACAACTAAAGGAAATCAACACAACACAGCTGCTTAGAGGACATCCAAGGGAGGAGCAGGGACCCAGCGACCACCCTGAAGGACCAGTCTCAGGAGAATGGCTAGATGGAGAGGATTCTTCCCAATCCAGAACTCCAGAGCAGCCAGCCTGGGCATGGCTGGTGCCTAAAGAAGGATCTAGAAGACAAACCTGGAGGATGGGAGGGAGTCAGAATGGACTGTTTCCACAATGATAAAGAATAAATACAAAATAATATAGCCTGTGGTTTTCACCTGAGATTACCCAGAATGAAAACAGCACTTTTGTTCAGGCGTTGGCTCCTTGGGCATCTCGACTCTTTAAGGCCCCAGCCAGCGGAGGTTGTTATTAGCTAAAGCCCCTCTAACCCCAGCCCCAGAGAAGGTCCTGGGAGCTCCTAAGGCCTCCTTGGACTGCAGGGACAGGAGGCAGCAGAATGTCAGGAATGACCCAGCACGTGCCTGGTTGTGCAAGAGCCACCTCCTACCCATCCCAGAGCCAAGCCTGGGCCCTATAAAAGGCAAACCCGGCTCCAGCACCTCACCTGCTCTGAGGTGGCCCTGCCTGTGCTCCTGTGCATGACCAGGGTGAGTGGAAACCTGGGCGACCAGAGGGGTCTGAGCAGGACAGAGGCATGGGAGGAAGGGGGTAGGCTGGGGAAAGAGAGCCGTGTGCTTGACTCCTGCCATACTGAGCAGGGGTAATAAGACCTCGTCTGCCTGAGTCTCTGGAAATCTTGCCTTGGGTTGGGAGAAGTGTGGGTCTCACAATTTTTCCAGGGACTTATTCTTATATTTAGGGACTAAGCACTTTATTGAGGTGTGAACATTATCCAAGCTCATGAAGATCAGGAAATACTGTCTATCTACTGAAACATAGGATAAGAAGCTTCTTATTTTATCTGATTTTTCAACCCATGTTTTTATTCAACAGGAAAGATTTAAGTTGTTTTACTTCACTTACTGATGTGTGTGTGTGGGGTGTGTGTATATCTATCTATCTATCTATAGATATAAGCACACACTAAATACTGTTCACCATTACCATATAATTTAATTTTAAAATCAAATTGCCATCCTTGGTTTTATACAGCTAAAGTGCTTGATTATTGCAACTTTCAGGTTGAAAAAGTCCTACAAAGATGTCCTGCCAGCAAAACCAGCAGCAGTGCCAGCCCCCTCCCAAGTGCCCCCCAAAATGCACACCCAAGTGCCCTCCAAAGTGCCCGCCCCAGTGTCCAGCTCCATGTCCCCCTCCCGTCTCTTCCTGCTGTGGCTCCAGCTCTGGGGGCTGCTGTGGCTCCAGCTCTGGGGGCTGCTGTGGCTCCAGCTCTGGGGGTGGCGGCTGCTGCCTGAGCCACCACAGGCCCCGTCTCTTCCACCGGCGCCAGCACCAGAGCCCCGACTGCTGTGAGTGTGAGCCTTCGGGTGGTTCTGGCAGCTGCCATGGCTCTGGGGGCTGCTGCTGACCTGACCTGGAACATCACAGAAAAACCCTCATGGAGAAACTGCAGGCCAGGACCTGCCCCAGGCGATGCTTCCCCTCTTCACAGGAACACGTCCTCCTGGGAAGTGTCCTGTCTCTTCTGATGACCCAGGTGTCCATCCTGGACCCCGGTCTTCCCTTCCTGCCTGACCTCACACAGCAATAAAGCTCTGTGGTTTGCTCATGAAGTTTCCCCGCCTTTGTCAATTCTTTTATTCTTTTCAAATCCCTGAGAGCCCGGTGCCCTGGTAGCACACTTTTAGGATGCTTCGGTAAGAGTGGAGCCTGAGAAAGAGCAAGCTAGAGCAGTTTGCAGGGGCAGTTATGTAAGAGCAATCTCACAGGGGAGCTTCCCCATGGGATCGCCTTGTGCACTTGAGGGCTGGGAGATGTGGTCCTCCCAGGCCACGCAGTGACCAAAAACCACTGAGCACTTTGGCCACGTGCAGCCCAGTCAGTTTAACCTACCATGCTCCATGTAAATTATTTGCATTTTCTCTGCATGCCATGATGACAAAGTTTGAAAAGTCTTTTGCATTCCAAGTAAAAAGTTATATTTAACAGAATTCCTTTGATTTGATTTCAAATGTTTGGCATGAGAATTGGAACCCTTAGGGCAAGCTTAAATGATAACTCAGTGCCACTCAACTCCTCTCCAGGGTGGAGGAATCTGCCCAATTCTTGCTTTCATGCATGTTCCAGCCTCTTCTAAATAATTGTTAAATAAGCATTTAAACAATACACACATGGCTGCACAAGTATGGATCTGCCCAGTCTCTCTGACTCAGCCCACTGCTAAGGGACACACTGAGTGTGGAACTGAGGTCTGGGCCAAGTCCCACTTTCATCGCTGCAGCTGGCTCACTGCCAAAGCCCAGGCCTGGAGGGTGAGAAGAACTGTCAGAAATGCCACTGTCATGTAGCTGTCAAATAGGCTGCACGGTAGCTCAGGCTGGGGCCGGCCCTCCTTAAATCCTGGTCTTCTCGGCTCATCACTCATAGAATATCAGGGCAGAGAAGCAGTTTGTCTGGGTGGTTGGGTATGTCTGTGCCTGGAGGAGGAAGTATGAAGGGGGTGAGACCACCACTAGGGAATTAAGAAATTCCAGGCTAAGTGGTGTCTGTGGTGAGGTTATAGGCTCTGTTTAGAGCAAGGTCTTGATGAGATTTTGTCCTCTAAGTAAGGCATCTTGTCCCTTCCTGGTGAGGACAATGGGTACCAGTTGACATTTTTACCTGTGTTCTTCTACTCTAATTCCTCCGGATCATGCTTCGGACTTCTTTTCTTAGCTGTTTTTTGTAATCACTGCCACTGTGATAGATAATGAGATGCCATTGTTAATTTAATTTGAAATTCTCATAGTAATGTTACGTTTATGTTTATATATTTATTGTTCACAATTTTTTGCTTTTCTGTAATATTCATATCCTCTACTTTATTTTTCAGCATTTTGCATGTTTTTCTGTTCCATTTTAACTGCTTACCCCTGCATTTATCAGGAGTCTCCAAAGAAACAGAAAGAACAGGAGATACAGATCTAGACATAGATACAGATATAGATATAGATACAAAGATATGAATTTACTATAAGAAATTAGAAAGTTGATCATTTGATTGTGAAGGCTGAGAATTCCTGAGGACTGTAGTTGGCAAGTGAGAGACCTGGAAGAGCTGATGGTGTGGGTCCAATCTGAGGCAGGAGAAGCCCAATGATGTCCCAGCTCAGAGCAGTCAGGCAGAAGTGTCTGGGTGGAAAGCTAGTATACACGGGTTTTGGGAAAGATTTCTCCAGGCAACGTTTAGGATAGAAAGAAAGACAAGTTTATTTTACTTTTTCCAAATAAAGAAAGGGCCTACATGGTAGTCTTGGCAAAGAGACTCAGGCACTCAGGCTTTTTACTTAGAAGTTATAAAGTGGGTGAAGAAGATTTATGACTATGGCCAAATTAACAGTGTTCTATGAATGCTGCATCTGCTCCTGTTTTTAGTGGCAGGCCAATAAGGGAAGCTGATAACAGAATCTAACAGATGTGGCAGACAGGTTTAACACTGATGATTGTGATCTTATCATTGGTTCTACCTCTGGGGCAGAAACTGAGGCCCATAGATGGCACCCTCCACTGTCCTATCCATCTGGGCTGCTAAAAAGACTGGCCTGGGAAGCTGAGTCAATGTCCTGCTTCCATTTGGACTCATTCAACAAAACATGCCTCCCATAGGAAATGGTAGCTGATGGCCACCACCCTCCTTGCCCACTGGGGCCAAGAACAGATGAGAGGTGAGCATACCCAAGATCCAACCACAGTGTCTTCTTTCATTCCTTCCCTTCCCCAGCTTAATGCCCCAGCCTTCACAAGCCTCATTACTCAGGAAAAATGTGGGAAAAGGCAGCTCAGGTGCCAAAAGGGAGATAAAGACAACTCTTCTTAGAGTCAAGCTGAGAAGAATCTACATGGAGAAAATTCTAGACTCATATTGGACCGAGATCCTGTTAACAGAGTGGGTCTGCTCCCCTCTTTCCCACTACACCAGCCATGGCCTTGCCTTTGTTTATCTCTTCAACTCAAAAACAACTGGTTGGGTGGCCTTCTTCCTAGGGGTTTAATCCAACAAACAATGCCTTCATACTATAAGAGTAACCATTTAGGATTCCTTTCAATCAGCTTTAAAATTGTAAAAACTAACAAAAAAAAATCATGAATCTTGCTGGGTTCTAAAAATAAATAAATAAAATTATAAAAATAATTTGTGCAAAAAATAAAACAGTTGGTGATTATGGAGAACATAGAGAGAATAGATGAGTAGATCCCACATATTATGCCACTCAGATAATACCATTGACATCCCCGCTCATTGGTGCCATAGCTCATCTTGCATCCTGCTGCCTCCAGGCACATGATCATACTCTCCCTGGACCTTGAAAACCCTTCTTCCTTTTCATTTTAATATGTGACTGTTTGCAATTAGTCTGAGATCCTTGAGGACAGAAATCAAGACTCATTTAATGATATCTGTCACCCAGCTCTAGCACAGACCTAAGCACAGAGCCAAGGAAAAAGCATGCAGTTTGGTTAGTTGGTTGCCATGGGTCCCTCAGAAACTTCTCTCCAGTAACATATAGTTGACCCATATCTATGTGACACACACTAGTTGTTAGTGCTTTGCTATTGGGACAAAACAAAATAAAGAAGACATAAGGAGACATGAATATTTCCATGGTTAAGAGCACCAACAACACTCTAACCCCACAACCACATCATCAGATGGCACCCATAAGGGTAAGAGAATGACATGGATATTTTTACCAATATCATCTTTGTCACCTTGAATATCATCAACATAAGGAGGCATCTGCTTTAAATAACATTAATAAATACACTTCTAAAATTCCCTTTCGGGTCCACAACCAAATTGTATCCATTTGTTCATTAACCAGTTATTTATAGAGTTCCAGTTTATCCCAGAAACTATCAGGTGATGTCTTAGTACATTTTCTGCTGCTATAACAAAATACCAAAGACTGGGTAATTCAT
>VSMD01118596.1:0-30077 GCA_008750895.1 Mirza zaza | reverse complement strand
GAGGAGGGCTGGACCCAGTGACATTTAGGACACAGACTGACTGGCATATGGTGGGTGGGGGGAAAGGAGCCTGACTTCGGTTGTTAGCTTGGGTGGGGAGGGAGTAGTGATGCCACCACAGAAGCTTCCAGAAGGACACTGAGGCAAAGGTGTGAATGAGGAGACGCTGCAACGCGTTCAGGAAGCAGCAGCGGCTGCGCAGTCGGGAGGGTCTGGCTGCACTGGCCCGGCTCACCTGCAGGCAGGCGAGCAGGGGAAGATTAGGAAAATGAATCTGTGAGTCATCACGGTATGGGTAGTGGCTGAAACCACGGACAGGGTGGGAAAGCAGCTGACAGTGGAACCCGTGCTATGTGGTGACACTGTTTAAGGGTAAGAGAAGTTATAATACATCCACTGGACCCGCTTTCCCACAGTCATTGCGCATGACTGTAGTGATGGCTGAGCAACGTGGGAAAGTGCTCGACGTGTAAGTTACAAAGAGCAGAGCAGCCTGCGATGACGTACGTGAATCCTGAGATCATCATGCTGTGTGCGGGAAGCCAGACACAAAGAGGAGCTGCTGAGCATTTCCACTTACATGACATTCTAGATTAGACTGAACGAACCTTTGATGATAAAAATTGTATCAGCGTTTGCTTCTGGGGGATGGGAGGATCCACTGGAAAATGGCATGAGGGGACTTGCTGGGATGACTGGAATGTTCTGTGTCTGATACGGGTTTTATGAGAATATATAGATGTCAAAATTGATGAAAAGATGAGCATTCCATTGTATGAAAATTCCCCCTTACTTTAAAAAAAAAAATCAGGGTACAAAGTTGCATATATTCATATAAACTGAGACAAGGGAATAAGGGAATATGGAAACATAAAAGTTATATTAGGGTAGTGGAGTTACGGGCCGATTTCTTCTTGCTTAAGAATTATCTGTAATTTTTATAAACTGTTCTTAAATAAAAAGAAACTTCAAAACCTCAAATGCCCATAAATATTTACCAATTACGCATGAGAATGGAAAGCATATTGTTTTTTTCCCCCGCCATAGGAAGCAGGAAAGAATCTCTACCATCAAGGACTTTACTATCTGAAGACAACAGGAAAACACAAGACACAGTGAACCCATCAATGTAAAATATCAAGAGATTCCGGGAACGAGGGGCCCCTCGTGGTTTTGTTCTGAGGAGACTGAGGGTTTTGGGGGTTTTTTGAAGAGTTTCTGCAGAAGCAAACGACAAGTCCTTTCGCGAAGGGGCATGGCTGAGACGTCACACACGTGGGCTGTGCTTGAGGGAAGTTAGCATCACCTGGCACTTGGGGACACCGGTCAGAGGACGAGTGGGATGGCAACGGGAAGGTCAGTTAATGACGGGGAAACCTGGAGACTCTCAGAGTCTGAAGGTCAAAAGCACAGACTCTACCGGGGTTTCTGTACTCGCGAGTTTATGAGTTGTCCTGTGTCTTTACAGTTCTTTGTAGTTTGGGGACCTTGTCTCAATTTGCATAGAAAAATTATCCAATGGGAGAGTGACACCAATGACCTCCCCCTGCATTATTTTGGAGGTTTGGGGGTTATACTCTGACGACAGTGTGGTGGCAGCTGCCTTGTCTTCAGCCGCCTGGGGCGGGTCAGGCACGGTGGCACTGTTTCACACACAGCACTATCGCATCTGAGCTCCACGACCGCCCTGCAAGATCCACAGTGACGTCCTCCCGCCCAGGAAAACACTGTACTCAAAGAAATTCAGTAAGTCCTAACTAGGTGCGTGTGGACAAAACCGAGACTGTCAACCCCACATGCCGAGCGCTGGCGTGTCACAGGGGACTCATGGAGTCTCGCTTCCACTCAGTCCCAAAAGCCTGTCCCGAGGGCTGTTCTAGTGATAGCCCAATTACCGTTCCTTCCCGTAGTGTGGCTATGCCATCACAAAACAGCCAGTGTGGTTCATTACCACACTGCACACATCTCAATACCTGTTACTTAATGGCAGGTGACACTCGGTGCCACCCTCGGGGCAGACAATTACTGCCGTTTTACAGAGGGTGAAACTCGGACAGAAGAGATGCCAAGTGACTTGCCCTCGGTCACCCGGCTACTCAAGATTTGAACCTGGATAGCGTGACAGCGACAGTCCTAACCACTGTGCTCTGCCACCTCGGTGTTTGGAACTGAGATTTCAACATTGCCTGTGTCAACTCGCCTTTTCCCGCCCCAACTAAATGCTGAAAGCAGCCATCCGACTGGCACCTTTGGGCGCATTCCTCCCGCACTGCTTCATCAAGAAGCAGTTTACAGATTTCACTTCTCTCCACGAAGCAAAACCCTTCCCGAAATGCTCTATATGCTGTCACCAAAGCGACTCTGCCCGATTCAGGGGCAGCGGTGACACATTCCCTAAGAGGCTAGCGTTGGGTGGCTGAGCCACATGCACAGGCCAACCGCTGCATCCTGACCGCAGCAGGAACAGCGCACCGGGACACTGCCCTTATCTCAGATGGAAAGGGGACGGTGGGGACAAACTATTCCGGCTATTTCCTGTCCATCCGGGTGACCCACTGGAGGTGCCGAGTCCCTGAGCCCCAATTTAAGTTGCTTCATTGTGCTGTCCGCTCAAATGCAGAAAGAGGAGGCCCCATTCAAGCAGAGTGAATGGGCACAGTGTTCTGTCCTCCTTTCTGCCTTGTCTTGGGGGAGAGAGGCTGAAACGTGACCCACAGGGTCACCTCCACCTCCGCCAGGCTGTTACAAACTCTGAAACACACACACACACACACACACACACACACACACAAAGTCCTCTTTCCTGATCTGCCAACTCTACATCCATTACGTTATTCAAGGCACAGACGACAGACAGCAAATTAGGTGGGTCATTTGGATGATCAGACGGGCAGCGGTCAAGTTCAGTAACATGGCAAGAAGCCTCGACAGTCTTCGAGAGCTGGGCTGCCTCTCAGCTGTGGGGTTTCCTTGAACTATTTCACAAGAATTCCCAAGCCTTTGGTTCTGAAGTTTCATGTGTCTTAAAACTACTTTTCCAGAAAGAGTGCCTCCTTTCCACAGCCTAAAATGAGGTCAGGACTGATGTCTTGGCTGGGTATTAAGAGCCCCAGAGAGTCTGGCCTCACCTGCCACTGGGAGGTCAAGAGAAGAGGACACAAAAGTCCTGACCCCACACATTCGCTGCCCTTCGATTCTTGCCCTGGTGGGGGAAGGGGTGGGAAAATTAAGAGTGTTCAAAGTCCAGCAACTTAGACTGGCAGTGCTTAAACTCTGGTCTTGTCCAAGAGAGAAACGCATAGTTTCTCCTAGAATAGGACAGACACAGTTTGCTTCTCTGGCTGTGACCTTGGCGTTATTTATGCCTATCCAGGCATACTTTAAGAGTGGGGACCGTCAGCACTCACAGAGCGCTGCCAACGGCAAGGAAATCGGCCTTTTGGTGAATGGAGCTAGATCCTTGCTGCAGCTAAAGCAGGAAGCTGGTTTTCCAGGCCCAGAAGCCCGGGGCGGACAGGGGGACCCCACGTCAGTTTACCCCAATGTGGCATTTGAAGTAAAAGGTGGTGTTACCTCTGCTCCATGCACCCCAAGGACTTCCTGGAGAGATGGAAACGAAAACAGAGCTTACAACTTTATACTCACAAACCATCCCCTGGAAGTGTCATGTAATTATGGTTACCAGAGAGGGAATATCCCCACCACCCTAAATTCAAAAGTGATTCAGGAAAAAAAAAAAAAAAAAAGACAGACAGAAAGACAGACAGACAGACAGACAGAAAGAAAGACAGAAAGATAGACAGACAGAAAATGACGGAATTATTTAGCAGGAATTCATGTAATTACAAAAATCATTCTGTCCCCTATCCTGAACAAGAGAAATGTTTTGGTCATCAGAAGCTCTGCCAGGCTTAGTCACATCAGTGCCAGGAATCCTGTGAACTGGAGGTCAAGCTGCCAAGATTCAAAAGAAACGTCGATAGTTAAGCGTTTGCACAGATACCAGCACTGGAGAGCTAACGGGCCCCAGCATGCGACTCCAGACACAGTGCAGATGGGAAAATGGAGTTTTCCTGTCCTCCCCTCATCCCATAAAATTTGACAAAACAAAAAAAAACAAAAGAAGACTCTTACCTAGCTCTCCCTGGAGGTTAACAAGTTCTTGAGATAGCGTCTTCTGTTGTTTCAGTGCTTCCTCTCGCTGCAGAAAACACACATCAAGTTACTAACGTTTGCAAGAGTGTCCCTTTTCATTAAGGTCCACGTTTGTTATCACCAGGAAAACGAACCCCAGAACTGAGAAGCCAAAGATATGAATCATTTGGGCTAACAATTTGTGTTGTTTAAAAAAACATAGTCGTCTTTTAGTTGTTAAGGCAACGCGTGTTTCAAAAAAATCTGTATTTTTGCAGGTCCTCGAGAAACTTTCACCTGAGGCGGTGAATGGCCCATTAAAAAATATTTACTTTGAGCCAATGTTTCAGTGCTGATCCATAGAACCTTTCAGCTAATGCATGCCATGCTTAAGATGTAATGCGTCCCGTTTTCCTCCTCCAAGGGCAGTAAAGACCTCATCAGTTTAAGATAAATATTTAATGTTCTAAACATAGGCATTTATACGTACTTTGTCCTATATTTGCAAATAATAAAAGTTTTGTTACAAGGCCAACCTTTTACTTCTAAAAGCAAGACAAAAACTTTGTTATAAAGCTGCAGCAAGCTTTTAAAGACAAAATTAATTTTATTCAGCCATGCACTATCTTCTAAGGATTATCATATTTTGAGTCAGCTGTAATTCTAAACAGATGTTAAGAGAAACGAACCACAGAAATCCAGGTAGCTGTTTTCGTATTTAAAAAGCAATTAGCAACCTTGGGATAAGGCATGATTTTCAAGTTAGCAGCAACTCAAAGCAATCACTATCACACGCACTTACATGAATACAGTCATTAGACACAGTGCCTTAAAAAAAGTACATTCCCCAGCACCAGGGCATAACTAAGGAAGAGGAAGAATTTCAAAGCTCTCTGAAAAAATGCCCTTAACTAGGATCGCCCAAGACAGAGCTCTCACTGCATCCTGATCGCGGTTGCAGAGATCATGAGACCTGCCTTTGCAGCAAGAGTTGCTTGTCATTCAAAGCCATTTCCCCCCCCAATTCCAGACGACCTCCTCTGCAGCAGTCCCTGACATGCTTCCAGAAAAAAGCACTATAAACAAATACTAATTACCCTCGTGGCTGCACATGGAGAATAGAGGCACACTTTGCTGCCGGAGCAGCCCATATTCCAGCTTCTGTCTCCAACTTCCCCCCACCCCTCTGGCACTATCCAAGAAGTGCACAGGTGGCCGTGCCACCCACAGGGCGGGCGGGCGGGTTTGGCTACATTCAAAGCTCTACCGGGAGGTGCGCCATTGGCCCTGGGGCAGCCTTACTTGTCCTGCAGGTTACCGTAAGCCTCGGACTCCTCTCTCCCCGCAGAAGCTGATACTGCAGCCTCTGCCTTTGGCACGAGCAGCCTGCGATCACTTAAAGCCACAGCCCTTCATTTATGAAAAAACGAGAGGCGGACGGTGCACTGATCGATTGCCACTTAGTTAAATATCAGCTGGAGTGGCGGAGAGAACGAGTGGCCCTCTCTGCGTGGATAATGGAGTTATTTTTAGATTTGCAAGCCTTTTCACTGCCCTCTCTAATTGAGGTCATTAGATTATTACACTTACTGATAGAGAAGGGAAACTTGCCCCTCCAAGCCCATATACTACTAAATGAGGTTATGAAGTAGGTGATGGGCAACGGAAGGGGGTGCTTGTGACTTAGGATGTTAAATGACATTACAGAATGAAGGGCGTTTCCCTCCAAATTTAATTTGACCACATAGAACATGGGCCATTGGTATTTTTACAAAAAAAAGTCTGAAGTGCTGATTTGAGCACTGGACATCACACGTTTTTTGTTTTTTTTGAGACAGAGTCTCACTCTGTTGCCCAGGCTAGAGGGCCATGGCATCAGCCTAGCTCACAGCAACCTCAAACTCCTGGGCTCAAGCAATCCTGCTGCCTCAGCCTCCCGAGTAGCTGGGACTACAGGCATGCACCACCATGCCCAGCTAATTTTTTTCTATATATTTTTAGTTGGCCAATTAATTTCTTTCTATTTTTAGTAGAGACGGGGTCTCGTTCTTGCTCAGGGTGGTTTCGAACTCCTGACCTCGAGCGATCTGCCTGCTTCGGCCTCCCAGAGTGCTAGGATTACAGGCACGAGCCACCACACCCGGCCACACCACACATACTTTTTAACATTCACTTTGTACTCGTCTCTCAGTAAGAGCCAAGGAAGCGAGTGCGAAACACAAGCACTGTCACATGGACAGTTAGCAGCGACTGGAATTTAAGAAACACTTTTTCACTGAGTACCTTTTGGCTTCAGTGGAATCCTAAATGCTCGATTTAAAAAAAAATGTGGCATTGAGTTGCTCTGAAATCACAAATCAATGAGTGTAAGTTTTCAAAATTATTTTTTTTTTAAATAAAATAAAAATTAAGTAGTAATTGGTTCTCTAATGTAGAAATTAAAGTTTGACAAAAATCAGCCTGGATAATGAAGAAAGAAAAAACTACATATAATATATACTTCTCTTAATCTCAGATTTAAGCCTTAATTTTATTTATTTAGTAATCTACTTCAAGTAAATATTGGTAAAGTTTGTCACTCAGGGGACAAGAAAATCAGAATACGACTTTACAAGCAATTCCAGAACACATTCAGTGAATTTACTTAAAATTCACTTTCCAATAGCAGCCAAATTGCTAATAGAATAGACAGAAAATTAAATCACTCTTCAAATGTGCAGAAACTAAAGGGAAGATGAAAAAATTAAAAATTACAGTTGGTATAATTTTGAGGCATCATTTCATGAAAACTATTATGTTCTATCACAAATATATACCAGGTGATATTTTTGCGTATTAGAAGGGTGTTGGGAACAGGGGATTTCAGTATGCACATGGACATTTCCCCCAACCCCACGGCACTCAGCTTTCCTGTCCCCAATGCCTCAGAAGCCATTGACATCTTCCAACCTGTGTCAATCACAGTAACAGCAACAGGAAAGCCCTGAGGTTCTCCCTCATTCTTTGTCTAAATGGATTAACCGTTCAGCCAGTTACTCCTTCACAATGTGTGTGAATCCATTGTACTTTCCCTACTAGTGCCACCTCCAGATTCCTGGACTATCGAAAACATCTCTTCACCTTTCAGAGGGCTACTAGATTATTGTTCTATATTCTTTAAAAAAATTTTAACACACTTTTTAAAGACGGGGTCTCACTCTGTCACCCAGGCTGGAGTGCAGTGACCTGATCACAGCTGGGACTACAAGCAGCACAGCCACCAGGCCATCCATCCATCCATTTAGTTAGTGAGACAGGGTCTTGCTATGTTGCCCAGGCTGGTTTTGCACTCCTAGTTTCAAGTGACACCCCTGGCCTCAGCCTCTCAAAGTGCTGGGATTACAGGCATGAGCCACCACACATCAGATTTTCTGTACACGTAAACTCTCTTCCTCAAAAAGAGCCTCTCATTGAATGCATTAACAAACAAAAAGACAACACACTTCACTGTATAGTCCCAAAGACCTGATTCATCCAGCTCCTGTGTAGGACTCCCAGCCCCTCTTCTGTCCAAGTCACATGTGCCATGCATGTCTCACCTCCACAGTCTTGTCAACGACACCCTCTCTGGAACGCCTGGCTTTCTTCACTGACCCACTGTGTAACCAGGTGTCCTCAAACTATGGCCCATGGACCACATATGGGCCACCTAGCACATTTATCCTGCCCTCCAGGTGTTTTTGCCACCGCTACCTGTCCTGCTTAGCAGCCGACTCGTCCTGGGCCCACAGTGCGCACTCTCCAACGGTCTGAGGGACAGTGAACTGGCCCCCTGTTTAAAAACTTTGAGGACCTCTGGGAAACCTTCTGGGAATGCTAACTGCCAACCACAGATACCATCCCTTCGCCCAAATGCCTAGAAAGGACATCTATGCTTCTGGATTGGTTGGCAAGCTCTTACTCAGAACCAACTAACCAAGCATTTTTTCACAGTAGATGCTATGAAAACAGAGAAGAAACTTAAGATATGGTCCCTGCCTTCAAGGAGCCTGGGGGACCTAGTTAGAGCTAAGACTTCCCGGCCCATTCTTTGGTTAGCTATCAAACCAGATGACCTCACCGGAGGGGAAGCAACACAGGAATGCAATAGTAAAAACCAAAGAGTCTAAATATGAAAAATGCAGACCACAGTGCTTATACCATAATACACACACACTTAGCTTCTGCCTGATTCTCCCTGGTAGCTTGACCTTCACAGGTATTTTACCCTTTACTTACAGATGATAAAACGCACTGTGTCACTTAGCTACTGATTTGATTTTTTTATTCAGCTGCTCCTAGATCAGTGCTTTTATCTTAGATAAACGCTTAGCAGTCCAGATAACACGTTTATTTAATTCTCTTTGTATTGTAACCGCAGAATTCCACGCAACATAAAAAAAGGGAAAGCCGGGAATCTGAACAGAAAGATGTTTTATGCTCATGCATTAAATATATGAAGTGCTCCAAGAAAAAAAGAAAATGGATGCACCATAATTGAATTAGGAGTCCCAGGGACACAGGCACTTAGTCTCTGGCTGTCATCCCATCAGTGTGCGTGAATTTTGCTAGCTACTGAGCAGCATCAACAGCAGAGATCATGTTTAGCGAAGAGCTGCACTACATGGCTCAGATGTACTACGTGTGACCTCCTCCCCACCACCTACCCACACAGGGGACAATTTCCTTTACAGTAGACTGCTAATGTCATTCAAAACCCTCCTCCATTTAGGTACTACTTTAAGTTCAATCTCGCTTGCAAAAAAGATTCGGAGGCGCTCTGAAGTCAGAGATTTGGGGGGTGACCTGGGTCCTATTCAGGCTTACCTAGAAACCCACCTGTAGACCCTTTTATGAAGAAACTGAGATTACTACCATCAACACTGTCATTCACTTCGGCTGTCTGTGCGGAATACTGTCCGATCGTGCGAGCATAAACTGAGAATTAGAAAAAAGCTAAAACTAATGGGTTTGTGGGTGTGTCCTTTGAGAAATAGTGAGTGTGACATTAGTTTCCAGATACATAAGACATTTATTAGAACTTCTGCTATGCAATGTAATAATATGTCCACCGCTGAAGTGGGTAAACTGTAGTTATTCAATAGACTTGCAAGAAAAGTTGACAGTTCCAGGATGCCCTATAATGAGTCATTTTTACCAAAATCTAATGCTCCAAATCCATTTAGAAAAGGTTAGCAATAACAAGATACATGTAAACATACATGTAATACTTAATTTGTACATATATAAAAATATAAACATACAACATGTATGTGTACATATTCATAAGATATATACACAGTATATATACTTCTATAATGGGTATGAGAAAACTAAAGGGTTAAGGGAATTTAATTACTTAACTTTTGCCCTGGTTGTATCTTTCCAGTTGTTTTATAAAAACAGCACCCAGTACACATTAGGCAATTGGTAAATATTTGCTAGTTATAAAATAAAGAGAAAGAATGCTTACATAAGGACTTTATGTTCATCTAACATCTGGAGTTCCCCCTTCTCCCCTCACTTATTCATTTATGCACATACTATGCATCTACTACAGCTGCTAGGATGCTTCCCTAAGAACCAGATGTAGGTCCTGCCATCAGTGAATTTCCTATCTCAAAAAACAAAAGCGAGCGCTAAACAGATCCCTGCAATACAAAGTAGAGAATGAAAGAGAAGTATAAATGATCCTGGAATCCAGAAGGTGGACAGAACGTAGACCTAGAAGGCTCGGGAAAGTCTTCATTAAGGAGGGTGCTTTGGAGCTGTATTCAGTGGAGTCACAATTATGTGGGTACTGGGACCTAAATTTAGCTGTAAGGAGAAACTCACACACAGCACAAGAGTCCTGGAAACTCACTGAGCTCGCCGTGTGGCAGACTAACGAAGCCTCTCTCACGGTAGATCCAACCCAGGAACATTTTCCTCTAGGGTTGGAGTCTTCTTTCTCCAGCTGAGCACCTGCTAAAGGATTTGGCTTGGTGGAGGGGCCAGGCTGTACGTGGGGAAAGTATCTTTAAACGCCAGGAGACTGCATAGAGTATACAATGTTCATGCCACAAGAAGTGCTTAGGGTCTCAATAGACACCTGAACAGAGAGCGCATTCCTATCCCTCTTCTAGAATCTATTCCTGGGCCTTTGCTCACTTCCTTGCAGGAAGGGCAAGACTAACTTCTTTATTTCCTTTTTTTTTTTTTTTTTTTACTTTAGTTGTTTGTGTACTGGATCCATGTAAATTAAATGCCAAGCTGCTGTATGACAGATCTGAGCACACAGGTGCTAGGGGCAAGGGCAGCAGCCCAGTGATGGTATTTGAACAGAGGATGAAGATGTACAGGAAGTCGGTAGGACGCTGCATGTTGGTTATATCCTAGACCCGAGTTCAAGTCCTGGTTTTCCTCATGCTAGCTGTTTGATCCTAGGCAAGTTATTTAATAATTCTCTGCCTCGATTTTCTTATTTGTACATTCCAACTCATTGTGGGTTTGGTCAGGATTTAATATGGTAAGTTAAGACCATCTGGCATTTAGTAAATATTCAACAAATGTAAAGTTCCTCTTGCTTCCCCCTCATCTCTTTAACATGCAGCTGGAGCATCTGAGTGGTAGAGACGGCATTTTAAAGGGCAGTTGGGGCCAGGCACGGTGGCTCAAGCCTGCAATCCTAGCATTCTTGGGAGGCCGAGGCAGGAGGATTGCTCAAGGTCAGGAGTTCGAAACTAGCCTGAGCAAGAGCGAGACCCCCATCTCTACTAAAAATAGAAAGAAATTAAGTGGACAACTAAAAATATATAGAAAAAATTAGCTAGGCATGGTGGCACATGTACTCCCAGCTACTTGGGAGGCTGAGGCAGAAGGATTACTTGAGCCCAGGAGTTTGAAGTTGCTGTGAGCTAGGCTGATGTCACAGCACTCTAGCCTGGGCAACAGAGTGAAACTCTGTTTCAAAAAAAAAAAAGGCAATTGTTGCCAAACTAGAGAGTCTCCAAGTTATAAACCAGAGTCTTCCAAAAAAATACAACGTACATAATGTAGGCAATTTTAAATTTCCTAGAAGCCACATTGAAAAAAAGTTGATTTTTGTGTATTTTACACTTGCCGCATATCTGAATTCAGACCGATTACATTTCGAATGCTCAATAGCCTTACAGTGGCTGCCATATTGGACAGATCAGCTGTAGATAACGGAGAACCACTGGAGGTTTTCATGAGCAGGATGGAATGCTTTGGAAAGACAAAGCTGTTCGCTGTGCTTGGGAAGGATTATGGAGAGACAGAGTTCAAGTATGAAGGACTTGACTCATCTCATGAGGAAGACAGAAGGAGAGAACAGAGTTGAAGATGGGGCAATCAGTCTGGATACGGTAAGACAAAATAGTTGGTTTATCTCTAAAATAGAAAACCTAACTGTTCCCTACATTTGATATCATGTGGTTTCCCATTGAGCTTACTTGGTTATTATATAAACAAACTCTTGAGTTTCTTCCTTACAGATTAAAGGGAAATAAAAACACTGTGATACCACTGTAACTAAAAACATAAATGTCTCCACCTTCTCCTCCTCCTCCTTCTCATAAAAAAAAAAAAAAAAAAAAACATAGACAAAGTTGTAAAATATTCACCAAATATTCATCTATTATCCTGGTAGCTCCTCAAAGGGAGAAAACCAAGTCTCATTCACCTCTGCCTCCCCCTCCCTAAATAGGCAACCACTTCGCAGTAAGGCTCTATATGAGATTAGTATAGGTTTGTTGGATTGAACTGAACCATAGAATCACCAAACTGAACAGTTTTCTTCTTTTTAGATGTCATTTCTATCCGCCTTTAAAACAACTGTGATTATAAAAATATCTAAAGAGCTCAAGTTATGTTCTTACTCCAGTTTTCCCCTCAGATAATTAGCGTTTTTGTTGTGATATCAGTAACATATGTTCACATATACTTGGTTTTCTCAACGAGTTTTAAGCAGTTTCTGAATTAACATCCCTGTAGATGATCAGGGAAGAGGAAATGAATAAAGAAAATCTGCTTTGCTTTTGTGGGACCACAGATTATTTTAGGAATGGATGGAAATTTCAGGAAGAGTCTCAAAAGTGTTCTTTGATCTTTAAACTTTAAACGTAATTAACCTCATTTTTTCCAAAGCATGAAACGAAGTGGGATCTAGAAAGCTACATAGGGTTAGACAAAAAATTAAGCGGAAAAAAAAATTAATGCTAATTTAAGTGCAGAAGCATATAGAAGTCTAACAGGCAATTATCTTTTTGCCATGGTCATTCTAACCAAGAGACTCTAAGAGAGAAAAGGAAGAAAATGTTCCCATCCGAAATGTCTGGAGACTGACTCAGTTAGCAGGTGAGTTGAAACTGCGTCAATTATACCTGATCTTCCCAATCATTGACTTAAAGATAGTCACCAGACATGAGCATGAGCCCTGTCCCTGTTTCCCCACCTCCCACCTCCGTGACAGAGACGATTCCAAGGGTGCACCCATCCTTACCTCTGAGAGAAGATGCTGAATCACAACTGTTAATGCTTCCAACTTGGTATTACCTCGGGAAAGAAGCTGCTTGAGCTGCAGGATAAATCCACTCTGGTTTTCGCATTTCGTCTTATACTGAGCCAATTCAAGGGATTTTTTGGAGGATAGCACATCTGGAGACGTCTGGGTCTGGATACATAAACTTCTGGGGTTCTTTTGCCTGCCCTTTTCAACTGCAAAAGGAATTAATACAGGCACAGAGATACGTGATGTTAATTTTTATCACCACCACCACATGGCTTCAGAAACAGCCAGATAAACCACAGAGAAGTATTTAAGTTATGGTCACATAAAGGGCATGTAGGGATGAGAACTGGAATCAATCAGAGATCTAGATGGCTGGAGTTCACAAACACAGACAATGCCTTCAGTTCTGACTTAAAAGATTTACATGGAGCAGAGGGGATCATGAACACCAAACAAGTAGAGTCAGCAACCCAGAAACACAACGATTGTGTGCAAAGTGATGTTGATTTTGTAGTTTCTAATTTCCCAGTTAAATTAGCAGAGAGTTCCTAACTATTCTGATTACAGATGCTGAAAGAAAAACACAGATGGTCGGACTTGAAATGTCTTTCCCTCCTCCTCCACATTTTTTACAAACATCTCATCCTTTCCCAGAGGGTGGCCTGGTCATTACAGAGATTTATAGTGCCAATGTGTCATTTCCCAATCTCTAATAGATCGTCACATACATTGAAAATCTACTCACATTTTGCCTCTTGTCAAGTTCATTGTTAAGAGTGCTATACGTCTGACTATACCACTCCATTTTCTATCAAACACAAACTTTGTTGTTTCTTTTTCTGCCAGCAGGGATAACAGTTCTAAATGTTTTTTTAAAAGCACATGCTAACACTCCAAATCCATCTAAGATGCCATGCTGTGATTATTCTCTTCCTAATGCCATGGTGCCCAGGGAATTACTCTATTGTAAATGAAAAACTGTTCAGTTTTGGAACTGCTCCAAATATGTCAGGCACTGTAAATACCAAACAGAATTGGAAAAACTGGAAACAAACTGCTTAGCTTCTTGAAATAAACAAGTCAAATAATCAAAACATATCTAAATCTGTGGGAAAAAAATACACTTAGAAACTGTTAAATAATAAAAAAAATCTTTCCTTATTCTAATAGGCTTTCTCTATGGCATCCACATTTTCTGGTAACAAACAAACCTAAGACAACTTTATAAGCGATTAGTAATTATTTCCTCATAGTTCAGGGAGGGGCAAACTACTACAGTGATTGCATGAAGGAAAATAAACAAAGAAACCTCAGTATTCACGTTCCAAGAACCAATGGCAAAATATACTCAATATACTCTAAGTTAAAATCAGAAAAAAATGCTCTCATTTCCTGTGGTTGCATTAGATGGTTAAAGAACTCATATTTGTATTAATACATGATAATTCTCAGTTCTAAAATGACTAAAATATCCTTTGCACCTTCATTAATACTTGAAGAGAGGGGAAAGTATTTATCTAATACTCTTTATTATTAGCAATTATTAATAGTGGCTTATCAGTGATTGCCATTTCCATAGCATATGGAGAAAACAACCGAGTTAATACTGTCTTAATAGTACAGTCCTGAAGGAAGAACAAATTATTAGAGTCACTTATTATGTTAATGAAAAATGATCTACTGGACAACTTGTCAAATATCTGAGGTTAATATTCCCTTATTTCCTAAGTGTTCTTAGAAAGTATATTTGTCATGTAACATGATAATCACATACTGTTTTACTGTTCACAGGGTGTTCTCACTTTCCCTCTCTTTTGATCCTCCCAGGAACCCTGGATAGGGAAGTGGGGATCACAGGTGTGTGGAGGTGCTTGCCCTGGTGTAGACAGCTTCTATGGGTCAGATTCAGAGTCAGAACCCAGGCTTCTATGCCATGGCACTGCTGTTCCCACATATTTTAGAAAGTGGATTGAGTAGAAACACATTATGTAAATAAAAAATCTTTATGCAATAAGCCAACAAAATGCTACTTTAATATAGTCAAGCCCAATATAACTAATTTAAATAAACCTGCACATAAACGTGTATATGTCATAATTTTATAAAAACACAACAAAAAAAACCCAATTCTTTGACTCTCTAGATTCTAGACAGTCTAAATTCTAGAGTCTATGATTTACCACAACACAGACATAAATTCATTCTCCTGATATCATTGCTGTATGTCCTACCAAAACTTACTTTAAAATTTATTTACTTCCGTATACACGTCTGTGGGACCATAAAAAGAAAAAAAAGGAAAAAAAAGGAATATATTAAATTTAATTTTAAAAAAATCAAATTAAATTTTATTTACTGATTGGTAATTGCTTTGTCATTTTTTGAGTCCTAAATAACATTGGATTCTCTTTCTAGAATTTCTATGCCAATCAATACTATTATTTAACACAAAATTAGAGTTTTAAAACTGTCGGGTTATACTTATTTACGAAATCTGGGAGGTGAATCTTCTATGGTAAAATTTTTGTAGGAAATATTAAAATTCTTAGTTTTTTTTTCAGATAAAAAAATATTGCATAACACATATAAAACAATGTTTACTTTCTCAGGGAAGAGACTAGGAACCCAGACAGATGAAGGATGTCCTTAAGCCTTTTTTAAAATACTTTTAAACCATGGGGTAAATGTATTACCTACTCAAAAATTAAATATGCAATTAAAAAATAAATTATTTTCAAAAGATGGTTAAAGTGAATTTTGAGGACTTAAATCTTTAACACTTACCCATCAAGAAAACATAGTCTACCTGGAATTCTTCCTTGGACAATCCAGAAAGGAATCTAAATATTACACAGGTTTTTATGACTACTCAGAAGAGGTTCACAATTAAGAGTAAAAGATCACATTGACATATTCTTTTAAGATAACATGTCTTCAAATTGTAACGTAACAGCTTATGAGCAAACAGACTGCCCTCTACCTGGAGCAGGAAAAGTGCTTGGTGACCTCGATCTTCCGCTCCATATACTGTGCTCCCTAAGGATAGAATCGTCCCACGTGGCAGCTGATGACCCAATTTGCACGTCCTTCCCTCTCTCCTCACTCCTGGCTCAACAGAAGATCAGAGAGCATCCAAAAGTCTCCAATAATGCTCAAAGCCCCAAGGCTCATAAATACAGGAATTCATTAATGCTGAAAAACCATGGGTTTTCCTTAAACCCTGCAGGATTTATGATTTACGTGAAAGTAGCACAATCTGAGCCAAACCTTGCCCTTAGATCCTGTTTTGATGATGCAGCTTTATTTAAAAGGGTAACATATTTCGTTTCTCATACCTATGAACAGGACACATTCTGATTTCAAAGGATCAATTTAATCAGAAACCTTAAATGTTGACTTCTGCACCAACTCAGATTTCTCCCGTCAAGATAATTCGCCGTCAGCTCTGACCCAGCCTTACTGGGATTCATTTTAATGACACAGAAACCTTCATCAGGAAAACAAAGTCCTGAACCAAATACATTTGCTTACTTAAAAACTTGCTGCATAGCACGATTTGCTCTCTTTGATCTTTCTACCCAGAAACCTCAAGTTAATAAAAGTTTAAAAGTAGCCCAGTGATCTCACTTATCATCTTCTTAAAGCAAGTAGTTGGGTAAAGAGGCTCATTCTTTAGACTCAAGTCTCTCGGGCATGAGAACTGCCATCTCAAGACCAAAACAACTTTTGAGAACAAGACTTAACCATTAAGACACAGACTAACCATCATCACATCCTAGCAGCTGAGGACACATTTATTCTAAGGCCAAACAAGCCAGACCACTACTGAATTTGGTTTTCCAAATTATTAAAATCAAGTTAGACAGAGGTAAGATCTACTAAGAGTTTGTCATGGGTTCCATGAAACACAAAACTAAACATAGAAATCAGGAACTAACATCTAGTTTTTTGTACATGCATTGACTTACTCACTCATCAAATATTTATCAACATCTACCACAATGGCATTGCTATAGTAGCATGGACCTGCCTTGATGCCTGGGGGAGGCATCACATGAGAGGATGGCATTGCTCAGGGACACATGAAGACGTCCAGGATCTCTCTGACTCGTGTTTCCCTGGTGTTAATCTCTTCCTGTTCAACTCTCAAATATCCACCTATCTGTATAAAGGTGACAGTCACCAGGTGGTATGTACTTTCCACTACATATTGCATTAAAAAGTAATGTCCGTAAGTTAATAAAACGTAGGTAATGAACTCATGTGCTGGTAAGGGTCTCTGAATCTCTGCCAGCAGCTTGGACAGGTAGCCAATTCCTTTTTGCCTTCGTCTAAAGCTACATCCATAAAAGCCATGATAGGGACACCTATACACAAGTTCTTTATGTTTCCTTAGCGTTTGATGATAGGAGTTTACCCTGGGAAACTTCATAGAAGCAGAACATTAAAATGGGAATTATTGGGAAATATGTTCTCAAGTAAGAGTATTCAGATATGAAACGATCACCCAATCCATAAATGTCTATGGGATACCTTCCTAACAAATTGGCCCTTGGTCTTGAGGAACTTTCTAGATACTGGAACTCTGCACACAGTGTGGCAGGAGTATAGGTAGAGGGACACCTAGATCCAGGCAGTTAAGAAGGGCTCCTCAGAGGCAGGGGCTGGGTGGACATTCGCATGTTTGACAGACAGGTGAGCAGAGGACGGGCCCCACAGGTAAGTGAAGCCAGCAAACATGTGGGCAGAGAGGGCGGGAGGCCCGGGAAGAGAAACACCTGGGGCGGTGGCATTGGAGCAGGCAGGACATAGAGGAAGGGGTTTAAGTAGAAGAGGACTAGAGTGAGGACTGAGTGGCCAGCTTGGACCAGGAGGCAGCCAGGAAACCACATCAAGAAGAGATTGGCAGAGGGAGGGAGGATCTGGGCTGGGATGCCTCAAGGAAGGTATGATGTCATTCTCCAGCACTGCTCCTGATTACTCAAATACAGTCAATTGTAAACTCACTTGCCTTCCCAATGTCATCACCCGCTGTGCAATTTTCCCGACGTCCTGAAGATTGTCCCCAACACACAAGAGCATGAACACACACACTCTGTAGCCATAGCAACTGAACAGTGAACTCGTGGTAACCTGCACAACCTTGCTCAAATATTTCTAAAAACTATTATTCATGTCATCGATTAGTTTAAATTTGCACCAAGTTTTCTACTTGATACTACTGTAAAAGAATAGTAATCATAATTTAGGAGGCACATAAATATTTCTCTACTTCTAGAGAGATATGGCATTTACTGAACATGGAACATTTTAAGCTCAGCAGAGCGCACAGTGTTTAAACTTTGAAAGTGACTCAAGCCAATTCTTAGTGGGTGGGGAGTAGCTCTCAGACACCTTAGCATTGAAAATTTTGCATTGCTATATTTATAGGATGTGTGGCAATGGTTTGTATTATATGTAAAAGGGTTTACTACTACTTTTCTAAACTTTAAAAGCAGGTTAGAGAATAGAAGGCATATTCGCATAAAAATTCCTGTTTGGAGTTAATCATGCTTGCAAAATTTTTCCTGAAGTAACGTCCAAACTTGACCTTCAATATTTTCCACACAGCCAGCAGGAAAAATGCTGATTTTTTATGTTCTTGTGTACCCAGAACACACTACCGACTGCAAAGAATAAGAATTCACACATGCAGAAGGACTCTTTAGAAGTACTGTCTCCCTCAGTTAGATGGACTTCTAAATAACCTAAAAGTCCATCTTAATATGTTAACTGTATGGATTGTGTCAGGTCTAAAAGAGCACGCCATAAAAAATGAGACACACACAAAAAAATTGCAAGTAACAGCATTTGAAATTCATGTTAAATATTCCAAAGATATGAAGATATTTTCATTCTAATATAAGAATGTGAATTTTAATTTTGAAAATCTGAACTTTTGTTTTAACTTAAATTAGGAGGAAATAAGTATCTTGTGTTATGTTGTTCACACTGTATATGAACAAACTGGGTAGGTCTTTTTTCTGAGCATGGCACAAGGAAAAGGATAAGATTTAATATATCCATCAAGTTCCCACTGATGGTAACAAGGTGCAGTTTCACAAGATGGGCAGCCACTAATGCTGGTTTTTTTCTCCTCTTTTATTATATAAATTATAGTTTCTCTTCCGAAAATATTAAATGCTAGCCTTCATACAGACCTTCTTTTTCTTGTTTTTGTCTTAATGGTCATTTTCACTCGCCAATTTTATCAGGTACCTAAAAGATTGCTCAGTATTACAAAGCCCACTTAGGTCAGCAGTTTTTAAAAAAATATTTCAATAATGACAACATGCACCAACAAGGTGTCCGTTTAAATTTAACACATGGAAGAATTCAGTACCAGGAATAGTATTCTGTCACCACTAGGCACTGATTCCAAAACAAGAAGAAAATATCTGCACGGTCCTTCTCTTTGAAGTCATAGCCTCCAGTCCATTTATTATTTTATAATTTTAAATTATATGCCTCTTCTGTGGTTTTTATATCCTGACCTGGCTAGCTCAGGTGCTGTCTCACTGCTGTGCCAATGAGGCCATGCCCTGCGGGTCCCCAGCCGTCACTGCATTCTTGACATCACTTTTTTTGTTAATAGGGCCCCAGTAAAGCAGCATGGCTGAATCAAGCAGACATGCAACCTCAGGGGGGAAAAAAATCCCCGAAATGCACTAAAATGGGTAAAAAAAAAAAAAAAAAATCTCATTGTGTATTATAGACAATAAACTATCTTATAATAGAAACAAAAATTAAGATAGCCAATTAAAACACTCAATATTAGAATATCTGTAACACAAACAATAAAGAAAAAGATAACCTCATTTCCAAAGTTTTAGCCAGTGAAGGAAAAGCAATTTAAGAGAGAAATGCCTAGAATTTGGGTCACCAGAGCAATAGGAAAAAGGCCAATCTCCCACCCAAAAGAAAGCTCTATTAGTCCTAATTTTTCCCAGAGCTGTTTAACTCCTTTTTATAAAAAGGACCCTCATATCCTAAGATAATCCAAAGTATCACCTAAGACAAATACAGAAAAGTGACATTCAATATTAGATTTAAAATCACATCTGTTATCTTTTTACCTAACAAGTAATGTGCATACACTATTAATATTTATAGCTCTGAAACATGCTTTAGAGCTAATAAAAGCTATCATATTTTATTTATAGTTATTCTCTGCTGACCGAAACACAACCAGAATATTTCAATTGTCCTAGTTAAGTATTTACTGTATACAGCTTGCCATGTTCTCCTAGAGTCTTTTGATGAAAAACACTGCTGTACTTCCCACTCCAAACCGTAACTGAGGCTTTACTTTTCATTTTTACGTGAAAGTAGATGCCACATTAAAACACAATTTAGGTCGGTAAAACTCTAGCTATCTGAAGCCTGTCAGATTAAGATGTGCTATCTCCTTCAACACCGAACTTCTAAACACTTATCAAAATAGTACGTAGTAAGAATGAAAAATCATTTAACTCCTCACTACCTTCTTCAATGGAATGCCATAACTAAGAAAGGACAGATTTTCATGTCATATCAAAGCTAGAGCTATAAGACTACCATAGCCACAGAAGCGTAGAGTCAATCTATGACAAAACATTCTAAGCATAATACCACTCATAACAGCAGCTCTTAGTAAATGCTAATCTGTGTGATAAGAGGTCAGCAAAATATTCAAGTAGGCTTGCAAGGAAGCCAAAGAGACGACTCTAGATTCGTGGTAAGGTAACAAAAAGGCAGTGGAAACATGCATCTCTCAGCTGTTATTCTTGATGTTGGTCCTTTTGATTTCTGCTGTATTCTACAAATGATTGAATCTTATCTTTTTACACACAGATTCTAATATAAGCTGGCCATGTGGCACATGCCTGTAGTCCCAGCTACTCGGGAGGCTGAGGCAGGAGGGTCGCTTGAGCCTCGGAGTTGGAGGCTGCAGTGAGCTATGATTGTGCCACTGCACTCCAGCCTGGGTGACAGAGCAAGATCCATCTCCAAAAAAAAAAAATAGTGTATATATGGTTTTAATGCAAGCTTTCTAAAATGGCTTGACTTCTCTATTTTGTAGTGTGACAGAAACACAAGAGAAACTGAAGTTTACTTACTATCACCTTAACAATGCAATTCATCCAGAAATGCACTAATAAAAATATATAAAAGCTAAAGTTGAGAACATTCTTTCTCAATGTATAACTGAAAATTCATTCAAGAGATCTAAAATCAAACATTAAGTCTTAAGTCCAAAAGAAAAAACAAAGAAAATAAATAAAAAGAAAGCTTATGTCCAAACAACAAAGCAACTTAGAAGTTTAATTGAAACAATTACAAAAAGGTAATCATTAACCCCCCACCCCAAAATTTCTATAATAGATAAAAATCTGCAAGGTCTGTTGCAAGATTCAACTTGTTAAATTATATTCTCTCCTCATTTATAAGTGGCTATTATCAGCTTCTGAGAAGTAACTCTCTTGCCTTCTCTGTGGTGGAGACTGTGACAAGGTTCTAAACCCATCTTACACCTACACATACAACAGAGGTAAGAGAAGTCAGACACTCCATTTCCCACCGTCCCTTGCAGGTAAAGACACCATGTGACAGAGATTTAGCCAATGAGCTGTAAGCTTAAGTGATCTGGCACCACCCCTTCCTCTCTCCTCTTCTTCCTTCCTAGAACAGCCACTGAGAGTTCACACAGCAACAGGCACGAGGAAAGGGCTAAGAACATAGCAGCTCTGTTGACCCTGACATTGCTGAGCCCCTGAACATTAAAGCTAGCTCTCTTTAGCTGAAACAAACTACTTCTTAGGTAAGTTCCTGTTGTCTGCAGCTAGAAAACAGTCCCACTTGATAGTCTCAAAAGTGAATACCAAGTACAAGAACATAATTTGATGAACTGCAGCATTCTAATTGAACAATTTATCTGCCTTCTGCCCGACTCCTACTGAATAAATACATGGTCAAATAGTTCTCTTTAGTGCTGCTTTAAGTAAATAGAAATGTTTTATTCTAATACTATTTCTGCCTTTCCTTAATACATATGTACAAACATCCCTTCTTTTTGCTTTTAATCTCATCAGCTCAGCAGAAAGAATTCTACTTCTCAGTGCAGGAAGTTGCCTTCACTTGAATCAAGAAGAACAAATGGTTTTCATCACTCATCATGATAATTAATACAAGTATCTCCAGCTTCATAGAAAAACTGAACTCTAAGGGGCAAGGAATATTTCTTAGAAAAATTCTCTTCTTCCTACCCAGTGGCTCTTATAAAACTGGAACTAACACGCTCAGGTAAAATTCTGAAACAGACCGAGCTTAGCACTTTGCTAAGTCAGTGACGTTGTTTATGGTCCTCTTAGAAGATTCCTCCCCAATCCTGGTATCTTCACCCATGCCCGACACCCTGCCCCATCAGACAGAACAACTGACGAATTCACTCTTTCTCTTCTGACCTGTATTTACAGAGGAAATGACATGCTGAACTCGATTTGTCAATGGGTGCCACCCAACGATATAGCAAAGTGCCCAGCTCCCTGCACATGGATGCAACCCAAGGGCTTGCTCTTCCTGGGTCCCTGTGACTGCTGGCCCCTCCCTCGTACCAAGTTCTATTAATATGTTCAAAAATATTACAGTTTTTCTGTCTCCTTGAGGGAGCCATCTTTTCCCTCACACCTCCAGGCTTTCACATGTTGTTTTCTCATCTGGAACGCTTTTTGTTTCTTGGCTAATTCTACAGGTCCGCAGGATCCAACTTAAAAGGCACTTCTCCTGGAAGACGTGGATGGGTGAAGGTACCTCCACTTGCTAAGAGCTGCCAGGACGCCTAGTCTTAAATATACAGGTCCTCGTCCCAATCCCTGCTACTCACTGTGTGTCTTGTGCAAGCAAACTCACTTCCCTAATGAGGAAGGGAATAAAAATAAGGTGGACTAGATAACCTCTGTGTGCATTCTGGTCTAAAAAATTATGACTACAATCACATTTTTTAAAGATGATTTAATATAAATTCAGAAAATAAAATGTACCTAAAACATCACTATTAACTAAACCCTTGTGTTCTTTTGCTTAAGCTGCCGGCCCTACTGTGACAACTCCAAGATCTGTGTCTGTCTCCTTCTGTTAAGTTGTGGGACGCCGTCCTGGCTGTCATTTCAGCACCTAGTATTGCGCCAGACACACAGCGCATGTCTGATTGATACTTCTTTGTCAAACGAGTGAATTAATCTGTCATGTGAAGGACAGTTTACAAGTAGTGAAAGGCCCAAGGTGGCACAGATGGGACATCAAACCGTCCAGGTAGCCTAGTCAAAATCTTAGGTTGGGATCATACAAAATTGTCAATATTTGGCCACTTTTTGCTTCTAAGAAGAGCAATTTCAAACACTTCAACCTAATAATGCTGGAACTAGGGTAGTAGCAATGGCTAAAAAAAAACAAAGCCTTCAAAGGATGGAGTCTTAGATTCTTGCAACCAACTGCTTGTGGACAAATGAGGACAGATAATGATTCCAAGGTGATGGAGGTCTGATGACCAGATAAGGGGAAAACAAGATGTCATGAAGAGCAATGGGTAAGTCAGAAGTATTAACTGAACGTAGGAGGTAAGGAACAAGAGAGAACAGGTGAATTTCCAGGTAGAGTGATACATTCCAGGGTTTTTAAATCTATAGCTAGAAAATTCACAAAACTTAAAGCTAAGGGGAACTTGGAAATCATCTCATCTGGTATCTTTTATTTTGTAGCTCTGTGAGGTTAGGTGCACAAGGTTGTTCACTTAGTTACCAGCAGAACCAAGGCTGTGACCCAGGTCTCCTGGAATCCAGGTCACCACCACTGCCACCAAGGCAGCCAACACCGAGTTCTTCATTAGGAATACAGACACAAGTTAATACTCACAGTCCGCTAGGTAAGAGTTACTGAAATGGCTTCAATATCCATTTTATTGGATGATTTCTCAGAACTTAAAACTATGCAATATGGATAAGCTCACAAAAGATTCCTTTTGGGGAAAGTAGAATTCAATGCTTTACCTAATTTTAAAATGCTTCCCACACACCAAACTCTTTCTCCATTGCTACTATTCTCTGGGTCTAACAGAATTACAGCAAAATTCACAACCCAAAATTCTCAAGCCCAAGAATCTAAATACAGGTCCTAGGTTTTAATCCCATCACTGCCTCTATGTGTATGCCCTGGGAAAGTAAATTCACTTCTCTGGGCCTCAGACTTCCTGGTGTAAAACAAGGTAGACTAGATCGTCTCTATGTGCACTCCGACTCAAAAAAAGCACGACTACAATCACATTTTTAAAAATATTTTAACATAAATTCAGAAAATAAAATGTACCCAAAACATCACTATTAACTAAACTCCAGTAACAAAAGCCTTGCTATCTTTTGCTGAAGCTGTCTTGGAAAGCTATCTGCTTCACAAAAATCCTACCAACCACCTAAAATTGTCTACTACTAGAGGACTGGTTATATAAATCATGCCTCACCCAACGATGGAATGTTACAAGACTTTTTTTTTTAATTGCAGTAGATAAATACACGTTAACATAAAAATCTAAGACACATTCGCTTTTAAAAGTAAGGCGTGGAAGAATATATAGTATTGCTTTCATTTCTGTGTAACAAAAAAAAAGGCTATAAAAGACCAACACAGGTTTACACTTGGTTAGAAAATTGCAGGAAGGATCTGCCACCAGCCTGGGAGTGGCTGCCTCCAGAGAGAGAACAAGGACCCCTGGCTGAGAAGGAGGCTTAGGATCGTACAACCTTCTGTAGTGCTTGATTTTTAACTTGGAGCATGGATTATATATCATTTAAAACAACAGTTAAAATTAAAAGCTATTTGGAGCTACTTTAGATCCTACAAATTATTGCAAATATAAGGTACTCCTGTATTTTTTTTCCCCCCCATCTTTTTATTTTCTCAGGTTGGAAGAATTACAGTGGCACCTGGGCTGGGAGAGGAAGGGTCGCTGTTCTACCTGGACTGAGAGCCAAAGGCTGGCAAACTCAAGGGGCAGGTCAAGGGCGATTATGCAACATGAGAAGTGCTGGAGAGACTGACAATTCTCCCACGGAGAAGGGAGATGCCTCTGGGGAAACTAAAAACAGTCAGCTGGGGAAAAAAAAAAAAAAAATCACCAGGCACAGAGACGAGCCAAGCGAAAAACAAGACACGTAAGGGCTGACGTGCACACATAACAGGAAAAAAAAAATCCGTATCTATCCACATCCTTGTTAAACAATCCTACAACAGTTAACACTAACCAGCTGGAAAGTCCACTATAAAAGCATCCTAGTTACATATTTCACAGAATGAAATCAACCCAATTTATCTCAGTTGTAAATATCATCTAGAACAAGAGGTAGCAATGCGAGTCTTCTGAATCCCCTACAAGGGGGGCAGGCAGGTTTGCACACACCTGGAAATACATCCTCAATCTATTTCCCTCTTGGGCACGGAAAACAAAAAGCAGATATAGAAGCATAAACATCAAGGGAGGCATTTTGTCATTGCAAACATTTTTACTATGAAGATCAGAAAACTAAGTTCGTGATCCACTTACTCCCCTTCCACAACCATTAGGATGTCTTATTTCAGAAGTGAGAAGAAATCTCATTAATGGAACCTGGCAAAATCTCGGTGACAAACCACATCATGAAAAACCAGAGAAACCCTCTCATCTCCTTTTGGAAGGCAAAGAGCAGTCTTTTTCTTAATTTACCTAAGTCCTCTCTCCAAAATCATCTGAAGCGCCATTTGACAGGTGTTGATTTTTCACAGATTTGCTTAGTGACAGAGCAAAGAGCCAGGGAGCACCCAGGCGACAATTCCATAAACACAGCAGAACACAGTCTGCTTGTACACGTTACAGTATCATGCACTCAAGTGCTCAAACACAACAGAAAACTGCTTATTTTTACAAGTGAAGCTCACTTCTCTCGTTAGAGAGTGCTTTATTTCCCTTTCCCCAATTATCTGCCTCCTTAGGAAAATCTGATAAACGCCTGCAAGTTTATCAAGATGCCCCCCACCCCACTACATGCAACACTGAACAGAGAGACCTGTGCAAGACAAACCTGTGTGGAAAATAACAGTGCTCTTCCTAAACCCCGAAGGGAGTCGAAGATTCCGAAGCAGTCCTTTGGCAGTCAGCCGCACGTGAATGGTGGACAAGGAAAATTTGGGAGACAACAACATGTCTTCAAAGCAGGTGGGAAGATTTCACAGAAGAGGCAGCCTGCATGGACCATCACATACTGTCTTTTTAAACTCAGGACTCTCCAAAGCCAAGAATCACAGCAAGAGGAAACATGCCTACAGAGCAAATGTCATTCCACCAACAGACGCACGAAAAGGAAAAAAAAAAAAAAAAAAAAAGCAACCCAGAGCTATCCAAGTGTTTCTGGCTTCCGTTCCCGCTCCCAGATGTTGCCAAAACAATGCTCTTCTCCTCTGAATAAAGTCTCCTCTTAGCAAATCCAGAAGTGAGCAGCCTCTGAATTACATCACACTGTACATGCTTATGTGATGGTTTTCATCAGAGGAGGTGCAGGGAGGGGACAGTGGGTGGTCTCCCGGGTTTTATGTCACAACCAATAATGTCACAGAGCCTGTAAGACTCGTAGGATCATGAAGGGAAATTAACCACTTCGAGTGCCCGATGTTAATTTAGTCATTAAAAAATAATAATAAAGATTCCATTAAACTGTGTCCCAATTTAAAAATTTTTAATTACTTATATTCACATTAATAACATGAGCATTTTTCCATCACATGTTTAGCATATAAACCTGATACCTTGAATAAAATTTCAAAAAAGAAAGACTTCAAGCAACCAATGTTCCCAACTACTATCTTTAACCCTTTGCACTCGGATGTCCAGTGTGACTCGACACGGTTAGCAAAAATTATAGAGATTAAAATCACTCCTTGAATGTATCAATAATTTGAAATATAAAAAAATCCAAATAAATAAGTTTGTATGAAAAGAGACTCCAGTTTTTTATTCTACTGCCGCGCATTGTAAAATCTGGGGTATTTAAAAAATTAAATCCCAAGTAGAATAAAGGAATCGAGAAAAAAGCAAGCGAGTGCGAAGGGTTAATAAAATGTTCTAATACGTTAATCAGAGATTGTCAAAATGTTAACAGTTCAACTTTAATTCCGTGGGCCAAGGACCGCGCAAATAGGTCAATAAAAGGTTAATGCAATTTCTCTGCCAGATGTGACATAGGAGTTCCGGAAGTTCCAGAATTCAGAAATAAATGCAGAAATTGCTAACTGTAAATAACCCCATTAAACGCTACCAAGATGGGCATGAAGCAGCTATTCTCTTGGAAATTCTACAGAGCATTTAGAATACAAAGAGGGAAGGAGAGGGTCAGGATAAGAGTTGCTTAAGCCCCCAACCTGCCATTTCAGAGATTGCCAACAAGAGAGATAGACCCCATCACCTGCCAAGTAATACAACCTGTTCACAAACAACAAATCTAAATAAATATATTGTGCTACAGCACCTGAAGCACAAATGATCAAGGAATGTCAAGAAAAGCTACATTTAAGTGTTGCCTTTTTACATTATCAGTTTATTAAAAAAAAACAAACCCAAACACCTGTCTCCACCAGATTCTGAATATTAAAAACATGCCAAGACCCGTCTCAAAACCCTCAAAACCTTGTACAAACCAAGATACCCAGTCAACCTTAAAATTATATATAGGAGAATAGAGTCTAATCAATCTGTACCTCCCTGGACAAAAAGGAAAAAAAAGAATAGAGTCAAACATTGGTATTATTAAAAATAGACATGCCACAACTCCATATAGGAGGGTTTTTGTTTGTTGTTGTGTTTGGTGTTAGCCAAGTAGTAATAAACTCTAAATTATCCCTGTTAAAAAGGAAGTCCGTTAGCCTAGACTGCCTAAAGGAAGAAGTTAGCAATCCAGTCACCAATTAATCAAATTAACAATTTTAATGGAATTATATTAAGCTACACCACATACATGAAAAGTAAATGTTGCTAATTATCTTTTTCTAACAGCAGAACAAGCAGCTACAGGAATAAAGAGAAACAGTACCAGTTAGAAGGAAAAGTCTAAAGTAAAGTAGTTCTTGTTGGCACAGGGAATGGCACACACAAACATGGAACGGTGTGCTTAGACACAAGATAGTCAGAGTTGGGTTTCAACTCCTTCCCGTACATAGTCTGCCCCCTGGTGGCCACCTGGCACAAGTGTGCCAAAGCAAAGGAGCTGGTTTGCCAAGCCATTAAAATAGTCAACACTTAATCTACTGTTCCAGGCACTCTTTTACATACTTAAAAAAAAACAAACAAAAAAACCCTCACTTATATACTTAAACTTGCATAGCTGTATAAACAAGTATTTTAAGGTTGAAACTGTTTTTATAATATATATGCTCCTAGGAGGAACAAAGATTAAACATTGGTTCAAAAAAGTTCTTTACTGGAGTAGCAGCTATCACTTGTACCCTGTATTTTCAGAAATTATACTACATATGGGAGAAATACCTAAATATAACAAAGTGTCAGTCTTTGTAAAGTCTTAATTTAAGAGATGATAAGGATCACCAAGGACAGAAGGGAAAAAAATTAAGGAATTTTGGTGCCTAAGTTGAAGCAATTTATATTATAAAATTTAGGCATAAGACGAACCTTTATGAAGTACAGCAAAGCGTGTATTGGACATCAAGTGGGGGAAAAATATGATTTAAAATTGTATTCAATGTAGGGTCTCAACTTCAAACAAAAAGGATAAAGAATATTGAAGCAAATATATCAAAATGTCAGCAATGCACTGAGGTGTAGAATAGGCATGATTTTTAATTTTCTTTGTTAAATATTTCTCCATTTTTTTTCTTTCTTTTTTTTTTTTGGAGACAGGTTCTTTCTGTGTCACCCGGGCTAGAGTACAGTGGTGCCATAGCTCACTGCAGCCTTGAACTCCTCAGCTCAAGCGATCCTCCTGCCTCAGCCTCCCAAGTAGCTGGAAGTACAAGCTCATGCCACCATGCCCAGCTAATTTTTCAATTTTTAGTAGCGATGGGGTCTCATTCTTGCTTAGGCTGGTCTCAAACTCCTGTCCTCTACCAATCCTCCCCACCTCAGGCTCCCAGAGTGCTAGAATTACAGGTGTGAGCCACTACATGCAGCGCAATTTTCCTGTTTTTTAAAACAAAGATGATAAAGCCAGTTAAAGTTGTTTAAATGCTAGAATAGTTTTAGAAAGCCTACAAAATATGCTGAGTTTCCATTAATGACACTGACAAAAAACAATTGAAAGACTGTAGAAGGTCTATAATAAGGCTTAAACAACAAAAGATGATGATAGGTGTCTGGCAGGTTAGTATGTTGTAATATCAGAGTATATTCAAACAATAGAAGTCTACTGCAGTCTGTGTAGAAATGTTTGGTTTTTTTCAAATCACTGATTTTAAGAAAACAATGATGCCATGATTCTAGACCTGATAACATGTGCTGTGCAGGGGTGTTTAGATGTTAGGAAGTGCATTCAAACTAGGACTGACCTATTTGTTATGATCATAAAGAATCAGGAAGATTAAAATTTAAACCAACTGGCTTATTTCAGAGAGGCAAACATCTCTATCCAACCAACCTCCCTTAAGCCCAATACAGAATATTAATCTTAACTTTCATCTCCTGGTTTTCCCTAACACAACATTAATTACAACATTTTCATTTTATTCTTCATGATCTTTAATATAATAAGTTCAATTCTCTATTCCAATTGTAGAACATGTAACTCAAGGCACAATTTTTCCACGACATCCTCTATATCTAGGAAGATACAATTATCAAACAATTCACACAGAACAATTAGGAAAAAAAAAGGTTCCACCTCCACCCACCCAGAAGATTATAAGCTCTCCAAGAACAGTGACAATGCCTTTTATTTCTTTGGTCTACCAAAAACAAAAACAAAAAAAACTTAAAAGCAGTAGTGCTTTTAATTCATGTACAATGTTTGTTGTTTAAAAAAACCCCACGTTCACTGTAGAATTCTCAAAAATTTAAATTACCTGTACATCATACTACTTCACAACTACTTTTTAAACTTAGTTTAAGCTTAATAAACTTACACTTAAAAATGTCACACTTAATCATTCTATGGTATTAAATAACCCTCTATATTGTTATTTTAATGACTTCAAAAATGTCATTAAAATGTCCAATAAATATCATTTAAACATCCATAACATATGCAGGTTGTTTCCAATTTTTCCCCACTTTAGACAATTCTGAGAAGCAATCAGTAAGTAAATCTTCAGAGAAAAGGAAACAATAGCATGAAAAGACAACCCACGGAATGCGAGGAAACACTGGCAA
>VSMD01118592.1:0-58795 GCA_008750895.1 Mirza zaza | reverse complement strand
AGTTTTAAACTAACTGACAAGATGTCTTTCGGGAGTTTTACCTAAATTAGACATAGATTTCTTTTCCAGGATCCTCTTCTCCTTTTACTCTTCATCTCATTCATTTCCAATTATTTTTTTTCTCATGATAGTGAAAGTTAAAAAAGGTGGGACACACAGAAAATGTTTTAGATGTAGTCCTTCCTGCCTGAGTTAAAAACCAGCATTTGGAAATGTTTATGTTATAATTTTCTAAGATCCTTAAATAGAAACCTTATTGAGATTAGTTTTCTAAAAAATAAAGACACACATCAATAGCAGCAGAAATACTAAAAATTAGTTTATTAATTTAAAATACCACTTTAATTATAATGGGGAATTATGAATCACTCATTTCAAAAAAGCAACTGAACTTGATTGATTTAAGGAATGCCAGACTGTATTTTGTAATTGCTATATTCTCTAGAGGCACAATACGTGTACACTACAAAGAAAAGATGATATAACAAACTCATGATGTCTCAAAAGGCATCTTGGATATATGGTAGCTCTTAGAAATAGCTTGTTGCTTTCTGAAATTAAACACATATTGTATTCAAAGAATAATATTAAATTTATATTGACTTACAACTTATATTTTTAAAATTTAGTTTGATTCCTAAGTACTTTTCAAGGGCCCCCTTTTCTCTGTCAGTGGAGATGGTATATAAGAAGATAATTCTTCATAGAATAAAAGGATCAATTAAAAATATCTATACACCTTACATTCTAGCTTCTTCAGTCTAATAAAAAAAGACATTAAAAATTAAATAAAAATGATTCTTGTTTTCAAAAGCCTTTTCTCTGTGTTTACTATGTCATTTTTATATCTAAGTCATGAGTTTGTTTTAGGTAACAGCAGTATGCCCAAATATATATATATATATTACCAGTTATTTGCTTTTCCATGTTTCCCTCACCCTGCAGTCATCTGACACACGCCACTGGCCAAGACACAAGAGAAATATGCCCAGAGTTTTTCACAGGCATTGCCATTTTCTCATTCTTTATGCTTTAAACATTGACGTGATACTTAGAGTTGAAGTAACCATCTTTTTACCATGACTAACAAGTAAAACATGTTTGCAAACACTTCTTTCAACAGACAACACTTCTGAATGAAAAATAATATTTGTAATTATTGTGATTGCTAAAAATGTTACTGAGGTGTTTAAGAGGGTTAATGTCCTTTTTTAACAACTATGAATTTTATTCACACTGAAGAGAAAGATTTCTGCATCATATAAAAAACACTGTCACTGCAAAAGTAAATAAAAGACTAAGTATTTAATATGACCTTGCAAATAATGCTGACTAAATGTGGAAATATTTGCATCTGTTCCACCTCCCTCCATCTCACTCTCTCTCTCTTTCTGCACACAAATACACACGCAGAAGAAATGCAAATATTTCCACATTTATATATAAATACTTGCACATATTCATATTTGTTCCCAATGCACACTACAATGTACCTTATATTGTGGTGATTTTAGGCACGGTATACTTCAACAAGTTTTAGATTCTGGAAAGGACATTCTTAATTACTATAGTGACTTTGAAGATTCACAAATAAATACTTAGGACATATCTAAATTTTACTTCAATGTATTCTGACTTTAGGGAAATGCAAATCAAAACCACAATGAGATACCATTTATCCCCAGTGAGAACGACCTTTATCAAAAAGTCCCAAAACAATAAATGTTGGCGTGGATGTGGAAAGCTAGGAACATTCATATACTGCTGGTGGGACTGCAAACTAGTACACCCTCTGTGGGAA
Source organism: Mirza zaza (assembly GCA_008750895.1). Taxonomy (NCBI): domain Eukaryota; kingdom Metazoa; phylum Chordata; class Mammalia; order Primates; family Cheirogaleidae; genus Mirza; species Mirza zaza. The sequence continues at coordinate 56,994 of VSMD01118592.1, read as the reverse complement.
GAAATATGGAGATACCTCAAAGAGCTAAAAGTAGAACTACCATTTGATCCAGCAATTCCATTACTGGGATCTACCCAAAAGAACAAAAGACATTCTGTAAAAAAGACATCTGCACTCGAATGTTTATAGCAAGACAATTCACAATTGCAAAGATGTGGAAACAACTGAAGTGCCCATCAATACATGAGTGGATTAATAAAATGTAGTGTATGTACACCCTGGAGTACTATTCAGCCACAAAAAACAATGGTGATCTAGCACGTCTTGTACTATCCTGGATATAGCTGGAGACAATTCTACTAAATGAAGTATCCCAAGAATGGAAAAATAAGCACCACATATACTCACCATCAAATTGGTATTAACTGATCAACACCTATGTGTACATATAGGAATAACATTCATCAGGTGTCAGGAAGATGAGAGCGGGGAGGATGGGATGGCTATATACATACATTATGAGTGCGATGTGCACCGTTGGGGGTATGGAAATACTTGAAGCTCTGACTCGGATGGGGCAAAGGCGATAACAAAACCTAAACATTTGTACCCCCATAATATGCTGAAATAACAAAGAAAAAAGAAAGAAAAAAATTAAAAAAAATATATTCGGATTAGCCATCTTTATATAAGGGCACATTGAATGGGTTTCCAAATAAATATCTTCGATTGTAGCTAATAAAGGAATTAAAGAGTTTTCAATTGTTAATTACTTTTGAAATTTGGATAGAAAAGTTTTAAATAAATTATATTACCCTTTTTAATTAAGTGAAATCATAAGAATTCATAATTTTTTTTCTTATGTTTCTTTGTGATTATCTGAATATGACAGAGACCATATATTTTAGAATGTTATAATGCCAAATTGAATTCCAATAAAGTTATAACAACTATGGGGTAGAGCAATTTAATATATTAATATTTTAATATAGATATTGAAATATTCAAACCTCTACTATCCACAATTTGGGCAAGTAGAGCAAAATAAATAAGTTAAAGATAATGATATTTATTTGTTTTCATAAACCACTTTTTTATATTTATTGACTAATGTGATTCCTTAATTTAGAAGAAAAACTGAAACTGCAGATTTCAGTTTTTATAGGAAAAATGAGGCAAGTAGTTGCAAAAATTTTTGAAAATAACTCTTATGTACATTATTGAATCAATGTACATTCTTTTTGTGAAGAATATAAGAAAAAAAGTTTATTTCAAAAAAAAGACTCAAGACTACTTAAGAAAATTATTATCCAATATAAATTTAAGGATGTGAAAAAGTAAATTTTTAAATTTTTATAGATAATTCTGATTTCTCCCTGTATTTACAAAAAGCCCATGAGAAAATTATTTTTTTTTAATTTCATTATGTTTCAAAAATTTATTTTATAAATTATATTTCGTGGGTCCTAACTCTGTATTTGACACTATTGTGGTACTTTCATATATTCAGCTAGAAAAATTCTGCATTCTCTATGGGTAGTGTCTCAAGTGTAACTAAAAGCTACTGAAAGATTCTCAGTCGCTTCCTCTGAACTTGACCCTTTACTTTAGTTAAACCATTTATAATATCATATGCAATAAACTTGATCATCAATGATTGTATTTTTATTTGCGAAGTCCGAATGAAACAGATAATTTCTAACTCTTCATCCATGTCTTCTTAGGAGGGAATGGATTGAAAACAGTCTTGCTGAATTACACCAGGTAATTTGTATACAGATCTTTGAAAAACAATCAGAAATTTAGTCAGATGAAAATGAGTTTTCAGTTGAAATAGATGAGAATGAATAAGCAGTTAAAACAAGTTGCTAATCATTTTCATTATGGAAGAAACAAAAAGAAAGAACATGAACTTCATTATCAAATGAACAGAGGGAAAGCTAGGCCTTCATCATAGGGAGTTACGTAGCAGTGCTTCTTAGAATTCTTTTCTTTCCAAATAAACCCTCACATACGGAACAAAAAAGCCAATGCCTTTCCTCTCATCTCTCCCCTTGTCCCTGCTGTTTTTAATAATGTACGTCTGACATGCTAACAATCAAGCACATGTTCTTTCATTGTTGTCTGTTCTCAGCTGTCTGATAATGGCTTAAGAGGAATGATGAGTGGAATCACACATCAAGTGTCTCCTTTGTTGATAGTATAACCAAGGGTGTATTTCCAATTTGCAGTTTGGTGCTGCGGCTTTAGAAGTGCCACATTTGTTTGATATCCACTTGATGCAGTGCCATTAATCTACCAAACTCAGGGGTCAACTGTCTGGACAACGTGTGAATGAGGAATCAAAGAAACGGACTCTGAAGAAGTTTGTGAAAAATAAAAGAAACAGTTTGTTTCCCAGGTTTCTTTTTTTAATACCCAGACATAAAATAATAAAATATCACTCTGCAAAAATTTAAGCATACCATATGATATGTACATACGTTCTATACCATCTATAGATTTGGCCTAAAAAATGTTTCATGTTTTTCATAACGAATAAAGAGTCAATCTGTTCTATGTTTTTCCATTTGGAATTAATCCAAGACCAATTACTTTACAGATTATCCTCACAAATTTTCTGCATCTCAAACTCTTTGGGGGAAAAATACATCTTTTCAATATTTTAAACATTTTCTACTATGAACATGTGTTACTTGAGCAATACTAAAAATTGTCTTTAAAATATAAACTGTAAAATCTGGTAAAGACCTGCAAAAAAAAAAGGTCTCTGATTACAAAAATTTAAAAAAGGCTTATGTTAGAATATTAAATTTCCCCTCTGCTGGTAGTAGCCTGTTGTTTTCATAAAGTTCACTTTTTGAAGATTGCTACTCTCTTATTACCTGAAGTGCATTAATTACATTAATAATACATTTTTGTCTTATATAAATTGGTAGTGATTAAAAGTGTTTTTTTATGGTATTGAAGCAATGTTCACAGGTCAGAGACTTAAAGAATTCATCTCCAAAACTTTTGTTCACACACACACGATATGTTACTTTCTACTTTTTTCTTTAAAACTAAAGAAAAAAGATTAAACTCTACACACAAGATTTATACTCTTTCAACATTAATAAGTATCCTTCAGAAGACTGGTACAAATGAATATATATATTCTAGATGATTTCACTTTTAATTCAAAAACCTCTTCTGTTAAAATTGATTTTAACATTAAGGCATATTGGCATGAAGATTTTTGGGAATATTTTTAGATGCATACCCAAATTACCCATACTATGCAACAGACATATTTAAAAAAAGATATTCTATGCATATGAGATTACTTGAAGTTAGTATGTGGTAAAATAATTATTTTATCAATTTTATTTTTGTCATGATTATCTTTTTATGAGCTGCTGTGCATAAGAAAGAATAAAATTGCTATGCTTAAGTTTATTAAGTACCATTTAAATTAATATTTGAAGAGAATAAGTGTAGAAAATGGCTAAAATTCTGTGAGCAAATACTAAACCATAATAATAAATTAATGTGTCAACTTTTTACATGAACCCAATGAAAACTCTTAAATGGATATTTGCTAAAAAGAGAGACCTGTTGATGAAATACCATTCATCAAAGCCTAAACACTTTTTATTCAAAGGCTAAACACTCAAGAGGGATTTTATACTCTATTCTCATGGAAAAATCTACTAACCTTAAAGGTTCTGCAATAAACAATTTAACTCTTTGCTTTCTGATAGCATTTTTAAGATAGAAACTCCTTTGAAAACAATAACATCTTGACTCAGATTGCACATTCTCTTTCAAATAGCTACTAGAATTCATAATATCCTTTTAGTTCTATTTTTAACATATAATCTTTAATAGTTCCTTATATTTATTATGGGTTAGTATTTGCTCACAGAATTTTAGAAAATAGACTGTCAGAAAGTATGAGTTTTGAAAATAAACTTTAAATAGAACCTATGCTCAAACTGTGATTTGAGTAAGAGGTTCTCACAAAGCCTTGATGTGATTAGATTTTTCTTAAAGCAAATCTAATTGTGCTATGTCATGAGAGAAAGATAGGTTTTGATCAGGGAAGAAAAGTAAGGATTATAATATTTCTTTGGGTAAAGAAGAAAGACAGCATTATGATCACCAGAGAACCTTCCAGGCCAAGTACAAATGTGATAGTTTACCCTTGAAATGAACACTCCTTTTAGCTCTTGAATAGCTAGATATTGTCTTTCTGGGCTTCCAATAATGTCTCACAATAGACATTAAGCTCAAGTTGAATGATACAGGGTCTTCCCTATATAAGATATCTTGAAATCTTAACAGGGTTAAATTTTACCTTATAATGGCCTGTTACATAAACTGAACTTTTATTGAAATACATAGCTGAATTTTTATAAAGAGGTATAAGATTTATTTTTTCTTCAATGCCTGAGATATTGATAATAGCAATTATTTTCATATGAGATAAAAGTAAAAACTCAAGAGAAAGCTTATACTAAGCATTGCTATTGAAAAACACATTTTTATAGGTGCAATTAAAATTGCATAGTCCTTTAATTCATTCAGAACACCAAAATGTCAAGGTTATGTTCCCAAAATTATTTCAAAGAGTTCAGTTATTTCTTTTCCTCAACTTGATTTTTCTGGGAAGATGCTAGTTTCTTGAAAAATGTTAATCAACTTCCCTTTAAAATGATCTTCAGTAGAGAAGAGTCAACCATTTTGTCATGGAGACAGTGGCGGTTAAATGTGATATAGGATCACGGTGAATAGAAACCAAGTAGAATTAATAAAATATTAAACAATTTTAAAATGCAATAGTGTAGCAAATTTATTCATATTAAAATGTGGGTGTGAAAAAGAAAAATAGCTTCTTTATTCTCATTTTTCATAAGGTCAAACTCCACTAAGCAAGAGAGATAGCTTATCAATTTGAAAGTCCTCTAGTATTTTCTAGTTTAACAGTGTCTTTTTAGTTTACACCGTGAATCTATTCAGAGATCTTTTTCCACAGAGTTGATTTCGCTAATTCACTCTTTTATATAATTAAGTGCACATATAGTAGTAACACTCATCAGGTGTTGGGCAGGTGGGAGATGGAGGAGGGAATGGGTGCGTACACACCTAATGGGTACAGTGTACACTGTCTGGGGGATGGGCAAACTTGAAGCTCTGACTTGGGTGGGGCAAAGACAATATATGTAACCTAAAAATTTGTACCCCTGTAATATGCTGAAATAAAAAAAGTGTTCTTTCAAATTTTATCCTCTTGCTCTTTTTTTCACACAATAAGTTTGTGCGTGTGTATGAGAGGGGGAGAGCTTGCCTTAGCAACAAGGTAGCAGAGATCCTTAAATGGGGTATCCTCTGGATCCTTCATGGTCTTTCCTTTAGAGTGTAGAAATCTAATCCACTTTACTGAATGGGCTGCTTTCTACATTACAGCAAATGATTAACCTAAGGCAGCAAGCTTCATGGCTAAGCCACCATAGAGAATGGTTTCTTCTCTATCTTGTGGAAGAAACTCCTTACTATGATTTCTCTCATTTTCTTTCTTCATACATTAAAGATAGTTAAAAATTCTTAGTCTCTCAAAGCCTAAGTTTGCAAAACTATATTTTGAATACCATATGTTGAATACTATTTATTCTTTGTTGTGTATTCCTTTTGCAACAACTTTAATCATCCTTCATCAAATCTATCACCTTGAGATTAATATGGAACACAGTGATATAAATAAAGACACACTAGGAAAACAACAAATATAACATATTTTCAAATGTTAATATATTTCAAAAATATCTTTACTTATATAAGTGAAGATCATTTGGATAAACACTAAAATAAAGCTAATGTTTATGTTTCTTTAATAAATTAATTAATGGATTTGTTTACTCAACATTTATTGAGTCCTCATATATTCCAAGTAGTGTTCTATGCCCCAGAAATACATCATTGAACAATGGAGACAAAATCCCTGACTTACTTCAGCTATTTTCTGATGAACAGTACAGTTATTATTAATCATATTATTTCCTATAGCTTTAAGTACTGTATCTATATGACTGTATATGCTATATATAAGTACTAATAACTGTATGCTAATAACTACTATCAGAGTCTAATCTATAAAACAAAAACCATTTTAAGGATTAAAAATAACTTTAATAGAGTCAATTGATACATAGTTGATAAAAAAGCTAAGAAGAAAAAGAAGAGATAATGAGGTAACCGACATGTTACCAATAGCTACACTCCAGATGATCAAGAAAGGGAGATAGAATTATAAATATCAGGTGCAGGGGCTCAGCAGATGCAAGCTAAAATCACAACCAGACTTTGGGATGGAAGCTGGAGCCTCCGAAGATATCCAGCCACTAACATCATGTGAAAAAAAGGGAGAGTGGGGAAATACCCTTGATTCTCCATTTCTTCAACTTCAAATCTTTCACTAGTGCCCTCTACTGGCCAAATCCAATGTTAGACATGCCCAACAATGATTTGCTCACTTGTGATGAGGAGCGGAACAGGGGACAAGTAATGAGTATGTCTGAGAATAAACAGGCCAAGACTGGCACAACTACCAAACTTATATTTCCTATCATTATTTTCCCTTCAACTTCAAGTTTATGTGTTCAAAAGCCTTGAACACATAAACATCTATATCTTGAATAAAGAGAAGGTATATTATACTGGATTTGTAAAACATCCAACTTTGATTATTGCTACATGCACACACACACACACATTCAAACAAAGCTATACTAACTAAAGTTGTGACCTCCTCATATTGCTCTGTACACTAAAATCTTTTATCAATTATCACAGTCAGTCAAGAATTACACTAAGGGGTTCATCTTTCATTTTTCTCTTACCTATACCTCCCTTCTCCTGGAGCAGTCTATTCCACATGGAAGTTCTATCTCTAAAACATTCTGGGTCAGTCTACTTCTCTTCATTTCCACAAACAAAACTCTAGTCTGAGTCACCATGACATTTATCCTGGATTTGTTAAGATTTTATTTTTACAGCAGTTTTAGTTTCTCAGAAAAATTGAGAGGAAGATACAAAGATTTCCATTAACCATTTCCCCACACATGCATAGCCTCCCCCATTAGCAGTGTGGTACATTTGCTTTAATTTATAAACCTATACTGACATATCACTAACACCCAAAATTCATAGTTTACATTAGGATTTTCTCTTGGTGTACATTCTATGGGTTTGAACAAATGTACTCTGACATGTTTCCACCATTATAGTATCATACAGAGTAGTTTCATTGCCCTAAAGTTCCTCCGTGCTCTGACTTTTCATATCTCTTTAAGGCAAGTTGGGATGTGTGTGTGTATGTGTGTGTGTGTGTGTGTTCACGCAGGCACATGTGTGTGTGTATATGTGTGGGGGTATTGGAGGGAGTTGGGTGGTGAGAATAGGAAGAAAGTGCTAATGAGTATAAGGCTTCTTTTGGGCATGAAAAGGATGTTCTAAAATTAGAGTAAAGTGATAGTTTCATAAATTAGTTATATAATGAAAACGATGTAAGTATATACTTTAAATGGGGGAACTACATGGTATATAGTTTACTGCTCAGTAAAGTTGTTTAAAAAAAAAACTCTCATCTGATCATATCATTCACTTCTTAAAACCCTTCCTTGACTTTACATTCTCCCAGATTAAATTCCGCACTCTTATCCTAAGCCTGTAGCCCCAAGAAGACATCCCAAGAAGTCGTAACCTCATCTACCTTACTGACCTTTCCTCTTTCAAGTCTCTAAAGCCCACTATGTCTTAGCCTTGCTGGCTGTTCTCAGTGCTTCAAATAGTCTGAGTTTGTCCTTTTCTTATGGCATTCACATCATACCTAAATCTATACCTGGAAGACTCTTCCCCTAGGTCTTCACTTGTTTACATACTCCTAACTCTTCAGATCTCAGCTCAAATATTAACTTCTTAGGGCAGATTCACTCAATAAAAATAGTCCCCTGGTCACTTTTTCACACAACACTCTGTCTTGTCTTCATAGCACTTCTAAAACTATAAAACAATTTTGGGTTTGTTCTATTTATTTACTTATGATGCCTTTTTTCCCCACTAGACTCTGAGCTCTATGAAGAGCCGAAATCTAATCTTCTGATCATCACTTTGCAGTACCCAGAAGAGCATAAAGCAGATGCTTGGTAAATATTTGCTCAATGAGTAATTCTTTACACTTAATTATCCCCTTACCTTTATCATCATGGAACAAATGATGGTTTTTCAAGACAGTGTATGTCCGTTTGTAACCTTCATTCTCACATTACTCTGCTCTCTGCTGAGGAAGTTTCAGGTTGCCTTCAGATCAAACTAGCACTGTCCAAAGAGATGTTTCATCCTGCTCTTCCCTGCCTACTTCACAAGCTGTATCTCAGATCTTCCCACTGCTAAGTAACAATGGAAATACCTTATAAACTGTTCTTGTTTTCAGAGTTTGTATTTTTACTATTGATGGTACAAGGGACACATCAGGGAATCGGGAAACTTCATGCCTTGCCTGGATACTGCCCCCAAAGAGGTCAAGTCACTCAGTTGAGTATGGAAAATATTGAACTTTTTAATGATAACTTATGATACTCCCTCATTTTCCGACATCAGAGAAACTGGGCTACAAGAGCAACACATATGACAGTCCTCGGAGAAGTCCTAGGTTTATTCCTTAGTGATTGTGCCTGATTTAGTCTAAGTGCCTCCCTGATCTGTTTGGGATGATTTTTTTTACTGCATTCTCTACCTTCTTGTGAGAAATTCCATGTGTTGAGCTGATTCATTGCCTCATGGCACCCCTTTGCTGGGCCAATTTGAGCCAATTTTGCAACTGATGCTGGTAGCCACTTTGTTATGTCATCTTCTCTGTTCACCAGCTCCAAGGCTGTCCATCAGCATCAAAGGCAGTTGACTCACAGACCCAGGAGAGGCAACACATTGTGTGTGTGTGAGTGGAGAATCTCTCTCCTGGATCATCCTATAAGACCTTATACGTTCCTTTCACAGTACTATGCTAGTTTACAGTTACTGGTTTACTTATCTGCCTCTCCTTAAGAACTGGGACAATCACCTTCTTAATGTAATGACATTTTTTTATTATAGTATTTGGAATGAAATAAATAATAAGAATAATATAGAAATTTATCGACAGCTTATTAATGTCAGGTGTCACACTAAATGCTTTTCATCTTCACAATAACCCTATGAAGTAGTTATTATTTGTGTCTCCATTACATATGAAAAAACAAAGACCCAGAGAGACCCATTAGTCATTTGTTTAATGTCACTCAATTCACAGGAGGTAAGGTGAGAATTCATTCCTGAGAGTCTGACTCCAAGCCCTATTAAAGACTCTGCTATATTGCATTCTAGTTGTAGAATGAATTAATAAGTTCTTAAGACTCAATGCTCCAAGGTAGTTAAATATTTAGCTGTAATTCATTCAGATTTTGACTTTACAACTTAATAACTGTATAAATTTGAGTAAATTGTCTTACTTTTCTGGATCTATTTGTCTTCATTGCTAATATGTGCATAAATAATATATCCTCTGTTTTTAGGATTAAGAGAGATAACTTATAGGAAGTTGTATCACCATTAGCAGAATAAAGGCATATAGTGTGTAGTTGTGTTAGTTAAAAGAAGCCTAATAATTAGCTACATTACTCTTTTTTTAAATTAAAAATAAGTTTATTTCAAACTGTTACAAAGGTACAAATGTTTTTGGTTGCGTGGATCTCTTTTGTAATGCTGGAGTCAGGGTTAAAAGTGTGCCCGTCACCCAGATAGTGTTCATTGTACATGTTACATAAGTTTTCGCCCATTCCCTTCTCCTCCCTCCCCCTATCTTGATTTCCAGTGAGTTTTATTTCCCTCTATGCACATGCGTGCTCATCAGTTAGTTCCAATTAAGTAGTGAAGTACATGTAGTGTTTCTTTTTCCATTCTTTAGATAGTCTTTATAAACTGATTCTGTTTTAAAACACTAATGTTTCAGTTGCTTAAAATAACAGGTTTATTTCTTGCTCATGATACATGTCCATCTTAAGACTCAAGATGATGAAAGACCTACAACTGGAATGTTAGAGTCACCAAGAGAAGAAAAAGAGAAGATAAAAAATTGCAGTGCAACTTTTAAGTGTTCACTCCTTGGAAATGACATATGTTTCTATTCATGTATCTGGGTTGAAGTTCATCGCATACCATAGCCATGTGTGTCACTGGGAGATTGTATAAGTTGTGATCTTTGTGCTTGGAAGAATAAAATTAGAATTATTAGTGAATTGTTGTAATGTTTATCACAGTAGTTAACATATGTTTACTATTTTTATTTTTGTTGTGTTATTTAAAACATCTATATAATTGAATTGTTAGGGATATATATCCTGTTCAATTCTATTTAGAAACCAGTTTTTGAGTCATTCTCATGTGCAAAGCACCAGGGTTACCTAAATGATAACCAGAGAACTGATACTCAAGACTCTTATAATAAAAGAAAGGAGACTGATATATATATATAAATGTAAGGTAGGTAATACAATGTAAATTGGAAAAGTAATTTTATAAATAAAATAATCTCAAGTCACAGAAAATGCAGTAATAAATTCTAACTGAAGAACCGAAAAGAGATCTACACAAATGGCAACTCAATAAATTATACAAGCTAATGATCATGCAATTGGTGAAAGATGAAGAAGATATAGAAAGCTCACCCAAGTAAGTACACAAGAAGAGAAAAGGCAGAGTAGAATTAAGTGCCTTATGATCATAATTCAGTCCATCTTGGGGTGTGGAAACTTTGGGAAGTGGGGCGGGACCTCGTAGAGAACTACCGAAACTTTTTTAAAGGGGTTAGGTTTTATTCTTTGGGAACTGGAGAAGCAAGCAAATTTTAGATCAGACAAATGGGTGATCAGACTTCTATTTTACAGAGATGGATGTACAATTGTATTTTTTTTTTCTCCTGGAGAAAAGTGTGGAGAAGCTTCTGGTTGCAGGAGTACAGAGATGAACTTCCTCCAAAAAAATAAGAAAAAACATTTGAGATGGAAAGAAGAGATAACAAAGACAGATTTAAAAGACAGTGGAAGCCAGGTGCAGTGGCTCACACTTGTAATACCAGCACTTTAGGAAACCAAGGTGGGAGGATCTTTTGAGGCCAGGAGTTCAAGACCATGCTGAGTAACATAGCAAGAGTCCATCTCTAAAAAGAATAAAAAAAAAAAAATTAGCCAAATTTGGTGGTGCATACTTGTAGTCCCAGATACTCAGGAGGCTGAGGCAGGAGGATTAATTTAACCCAGGAGTTCAAGGCTACAGTGAGCTATGATGACACCACTGCACTCCAACCTGGATGATGTAGCAAGACCCTGTCTCAAAAGAAAAAAAATGCAGTGGAGCCATAGAACCCATAGGAAAGATATCTAATTGTGTGTAATTGTTATGAAAGGAAGAACAAATTGAATATGGCAGTAAGATTCTTAGTAGAAGAAGTACTAACATTAATTGAGGACCACAAAAAAGAGGGGGATTGTAGTGAAGAAACAGGTTTGACTTGCAAAAATATGAATTAGAAGTGTTTGTAGGAATTTCACATGGAGCTGTTTAGTAATTAGATAGAGGACCTAGCACACAGAGACTATAAAGAACAGAAAATCCAAGGAGAGCAAGACTCTGTGTCTTGCTGGATGAGAAATTGGTTATAAAGCTGGACAATATGACAATTAGAAGACCATTGATGATTTGTTTTAGTTTAGTCTTAGTTAAATCCTATGGGCAGATGCCAGCTTGCAGTGAAAAGATAAAAAGAGCAAATTGGGGATGATGAAATGGATTATGAATTCACCAAATTTGGCAGAAAAAGGAGAAAAGATATTACATTACTCCAATGCTCTAAGCCCACTGGTCACTTCCAATCTTATTGCAAATGAAATACAAAGTTCTTATGATGGACCACAAGCTTCAGCATCATTGTAAGTCTCTGAATTCATCTCCCCGACTCTCCTCCCAAGAACAACTAAGTCTGCTGCAGCCACCTGGATATCCTTGCTGTTCCTTGAACAAAATACAGAGGATTTTCCCTTGTCTTAGGCCTTTCTTTACATTTGCAATTCCTGTAATTTCCTCTTAGTCACATGACACTACCTTGTTTCTTTCTGATAAATGTCATCTTAACAAATAAACTGTGACCACTTGATTTAAATAGCCTGCTCCCTTTTACCACTTAGTATTGTGTCCTCTTGCTCTTTCTTTTTAACAATTATTACAACCCAACATATTAAAAATGCATATTTTTCTATTTTCCCTCTCCCTACCATCTCCAGAATGGAAGCTTTAGTAAATCAGGAATTTCCTCTGTTTGAGCCAATGTTATATTCCTAGCACCTATAATAGTGCCAGGCACATTCTACGTGTTCAATAATTATTGGTTAAATGCATAAATAAAAGCATGATGGTATGAATCTGTGCTTAGAAGAATGAGTTAAGTAAAGGCTTTTCTCTGTTGGAGGCAATCTTGAGATCTCAATTTTGAGATCTCAATCTTGAGATCCTCTATGTCTGGGGAAAAAGAACCAATATGGGGCAAGAGATTCATGACATCTTGAAAGGTGACAGGGTATCAATAGGCTATGGAGCAATATTCTAGATGGGGGATATGCAGAAGAAGATTGGATCAAAGCAACATGTCAGTGTGAAATCTCAGAAAGGAACAGGAGACTACCTCCATCTGAAATTCAAAAGAAAAAGAATGGATGCACTAAAATAAAAGTAAAATCTGAGGAAAGAAATTGGAAGCATCGGTCCTTAAATTATGAAATAGAATTCAAGAATTCTGAGCCAGAGTAGAAAGAAAAGTAGAGCAGAAGCTTGAGAAGAGCCAGAAGACAGAAACTTTGGACATGTTGCTTAGGGTGAAAAGAAAAGGCTTGTACATTTCCTAGAAGTCAGCTCAGGACAGCTTCTTCCCTCTTCATCATACTTGTTTCCAGTGTAATCTTCTTTCAAAACAGAGCCACTCGCACCTAAGTTCTGCAGATAGAGTCTATTTTTTTTTTTACATAGCCTAATATGGGATGTTGGGATACTTTATTCCCTGAAATTTACATACATACATACATTAAATATATATCTATCTTGATTCTTGCATATATGCATACATGCATGTATGTATGTACATATATAAATGGACAAATATATGTAAATACCTATGTGTTTGTGTGTGTATGTGTATATGTATATATGAGCACACACATATCTTCAATATAGCAAATAAAATTACCTGGCTTTTGGTTTTCTTAGAATCGTCTAATGAACTTGCAAGTAGTATCTAGTATCTATCTTCCTTGAAACTAAATTTTCCACTTGATTCCTGACAGAAGCCATAGTCATCCATTGAGAATGGTAATCTTTTTTTTTTTTTTTTAAGCTTTACTGGGAAGGCCACAGAATGTTTATCTTCCTCTGATAATCTAGCTGCTTTACTAGATGTTGGCATTTCTTTTAACTGTTCTGACATTAGAAAGCAAATGGCAGTAACTTTTTTTATCTATAAAGTAGTGCATGCACATTAAAAGAAAAGGGAGAACATACAGCAAAGAACATAAAAATTACTCATGATTTAACTACCTAATGTAATTGCTTTGTGATTTTTTTTGTTTTTTTCTTTCCAATCTATTTCTGTGCATATGTTTTAATTTTTAAGTAATCCAACTAGTAATGTATATAATTATACAGTATGATATTTTGATATTTTATATCATTAGCATTTTACCAAATAATTGAATTCTTTTGAAAAAAATATAATTTTAATAGCTATGTAATATTCTATTATATGGTATTTATTTAACTATTGTTCTATTTGGGATTTCTTTGCTTTTTCTTTTAGTTAGGAATATTATTACAAAAATTTTTCTACATAAATTCTTTATTTCAAGGCATGCATTTTAAAATTCTTTGAAATATTATCATTGTTTCTGTGAAAGATTATCATTATAACTGCTGATAAAGTTTTGTTTTTAAATTAATATATCAGACAGAACTTAGGCTACTAATACATAATTCCATATTTACACATTGGAGCTGATATTGTCTAAGAAGTTGCATTTAAGGCTGTTATAGTATCTTACCCAAGTATCCATAGTTGTGAATTTTCATGAATTTGTGTTCTCAGATTATTTGTATTGTGCCTTTGCTAAATTTAGTTAAATTAAAAAAATTAATGTGTCATAAATATTCTTAGATATACTAAATTAAAAATAGCACTAAATTCAGTATTTGTATCATAGTTTTTATATTTATCATGGGAAACCATATTACTTTAAATTTTTTTGCAAATAGTGAATGATATGTCATCAAGATCAATATTCAAATATCAAGAGTTACTTTAAAGTTGTAAACCTAAGTGAAATTTTTTTGCATCAAAATATTCCCTTATAGTATTGAAGCAGACATTGTAAGTCTTTCAGAATATGCTTTATAAATGAAATACAGTTATGTGAAGCATTTCTTTTTCCCTGGGAAGAAATATCCTTCCCTGTTGCATTTCAAGAGCTCTTTCTTTTTGTTGTTCTTATTCCAGGAACATAAGTGCTCCTGAGTGAATGGATAATGTTGGTTGAGAGAAATCATAGAGGAGGATAAATCTCACATGTTTCTATTTGGAATTCATTGATGGCATCTGCTGATGTTCAAGGCAGACAAAGTTGCTTAAAATGCACACTTTTTACCATTCCCACCGCAATCGATATCACACATCTTTCATACTTTAAAAGCTGATTTTACTGTAAATCTTTTAACATTTCTTAGATGATAAATGTCAGGCTTTTAGAGACCAGGCCATTTCAACTAACATGGCAACTATATTTCTAAGATTCAAATATGTTTAAAATAAAATGGACTTTGTTTCTGATATAATAGCAAGGAAAGAAAGGAAGGTTTACCACCATTCTCATCATTTTTGTTGCTAAATTATTGGAAGACATACAAGCAGAATTTAGTTTCATTTGTTTGTTTCTTATTGGGACTTGAAATGTTCCTCTTAGAACTTTGCAGTATAAAGAAGATAAATTTTTTTTAAAGCATGATACTTTCTCTTGGATCTTTTATTTTCTAGCTGAAGGCACTTACAGAAAGTTTACTGAATCCTACTACTGTTCTTTGAGGAAACTGTGTATCCAGACAAAATCTCTCATAGGCAAAAAAGTATTACAATGTTAGAATAAGGAAAAAATAGGTGACATTTGGAAAGGAGATGTAGAATTTCCACTGCTGCCATTTCAGAGCTGAGCTCTTGGCCATTGAATAACTGATTTGATTTTTGCAGATCTTGGGAGTGGAGAAAGTGAGAGGAAGTAAAATGTAGCTTGAGCAGTGATTTAAGAAAAATGTAACCTAATATCTTTAAAAATTGGTGTGTACTGAGTGCAGCTTAAAAATAAATCAAAATGTCAAATGTTCTAACCCCTCTCAGCTATGCAAAAATTAGAGACTTGAACTGATCATAAGGAGTATTTACTTTTTCATTTGTTTCTCTTTTTTATTCCTTCTAAGGAAGCCATTTTTATTTGCAGGAAATATTTGGAAATGAAAGATAGTGTGTTTTCTGGATCTAAAAGGACTGCTTTTCTGGAAGTGAATATGTTATTTTGGCTTTGATTTGAGGAGAAAGTAAGACAAGAGAGGGTATGTCATGGTAGCCATCACATTGACTGATTGGTATTGAATGATTTTTTTTTTAGAAAAAGCTATTCACAATAGCCAAGATATGGAATCAACTTAAGTACACATCATGGATAAATGGATAGAAAAATGTGGTACATATATGCAATGGAATATTATTCAGCCATATAAAGTAATGGAATCCTGTCATTTGCAACAGGCACAGAAGGAGAAATATCACATGTTCTCACTCATGTGTAAGAGCTAAAAGAGTTGATCTCTTGGACGGAGAGTAGAATGATGGTTACCAGAAATTCAAAAGAGTAGTGGAAGGGAGGGGATAAAGACAGGCTAGTTAATGGGTCCAGAAATACAATTAGATAGAAGTAATAAGATCTAGTATTTGGTAGCACAATTGTGTACCTGTCCTTGACAATAATTTATTGTATATTTTAAACAACTAGAAGAATGGTCTTGGGATATTCCCCGCATAAAGAAATGATAAATGTTTTTGATGGTGGCTATCCCAATTCCACTGACTTGAACATTATACATTATATGCTTTTATCTAAATATCACATATATCCCATAAATATGTACAACTATTACTTATTCATAAAAATTAAAAATAAAAATAATTTAAAAAATTAAAATTAAAAAAGATGATTTTGAAAAGAGTGCTGAGACAATAAAATAGGGAAAGAATAGTCTTTTCAACAAATGGTGTTAGGACAACTGGTTGTTTATATGAAAAATAACTAAGTTGGATCTCTTTCTTATACACATACACAAATTAAAAAATAATCATAGCTCTAAATTAATAGCTAAAATTATAAAAGGCTTAAAAGCCTATAGTTGCTCAAAAATAAATGATGGAGGTGGGAGCACACAGAGAGGACTACACTATGGTGACTATTATAAAAAGGAAAAACAACAAGTCCTGGGGAGGATCAGGAAAAATTGAAACCCTGATACATTACTGGTGAAAAAGTAAAATGGGGCATCCTCTTTGGAAAACAATTTTCAGTACCTCAAAAAGTTAACTATTAAGATACTACTATATGTTCCCGCTATTTTACTTCCAGGCGTGTACCCAAGGGAAATGAAAACATATAGCCACACAAAAACTTGTTCATGAGTATTTCTAGCAGCATTATTCATAATAGCCAAACAGTGGAAACAACCCCAATGTTTATCAACAGACAAATGTATAACTAACGTGTAGTATAGCCATACAATAGAATATTGTTTGTCAATAAAAAGGAATAGAGTATTAATGTATGCTACACCATGGATGAACATCAAAACTATTATGCCAAGTGAAAGAAGCCCGTCGCAAAAGACCACACACTGTATAAATTTGTTTTACGTGATTTCCAATATAGGCAAATGTATAGACACAAAGATAGTTTGGTGGTTGCCTAGAGCTGTGCTGTGGAGGTGCAGAGAGGCTAATTGGGGACTGAATGGTAATGAGTAGGAGATTACTTCTAGGGTGGTTAAAATGTTGTATATTTAGATTGTGGTGATGGTTGCACAAATCTACGAATGTACTAAAACCATTTCACACTTCAAATGGGTTATTTTTAAAATATGGGAATTGTGTACTTCAGATGTTTAAAAATCAGTATCAGAATCTCAAAATAAAGTTTTTAAGAGAAAATTGGCATAAGACTCCTGATTAGAGGACAGAGCAAGAACTAATACAACTCTTTGAAGAGATCTCTATATTCTAGGCACAAATAGATCTACTTTGGATCGCGAGGGATATAGTATGTTACAGATCAGGTTAAGTTCTCACTTTGTTCCTTTCACTACCGACAAATGCCCCTGATGAGGTTCTATCTTGTCCTATCTTGTTATACTAAGATTGGGTTATTTGAGCTTAGCAGAAAACAACAGTCTTGATATAGACATTTTTCCTGGGACTGTAGTGCATTCTTCAGCGATTCAAGGGTGTTCTATATTGACACATTTTTAAGAAATGGAAATCAGCCATGAGTTATTTTATGTGTGTTAAGATCAGGAAAGGGGGGAAAAAGAACACTTCTGTTCATGTTCTGACTTGGTAAAGAAAAGGAAAAAAAAAAAAAGAATACTTCTAGTTAATAACCTGCTTTATATTAAGGTCATTAAATATGAAGTGTCCCATTTTGAATCAAAAGTGTAGTTTACTATATCTCAAACATGAAGTAGTACAAATAGTCATAATATGTGGCTAAACTATTGACACAGTTTTGCCATCATAATGGGTAGCTTGTTTATGCCAGCAGCCAAGAAGCATGGAGAGTAAGTGATGATGAAATCGTGAAAGGTATTTTCCACAGCTTGTTGGGAATTGGATATTTGTCCTTGCAAGAAGTACTCCAAAGCCTGGAAGAAGTGGTAGTCAGCTGGTACAAGGTCTGGTGAATATAATGGATGAGTTTCCAAGCCCAGCTCCTGTAGTTTGAGCAATATGTTGTTTGTGTGACATGTAGTCAAGCCTTGTCCTATGAGAGGATTGGTCTGTCTTTACTGGCCAGTCTTGGCTGCTTAACCACAAGCATCCTCATCAACTGGTTGCAGTCGACATCCACTGTAATTGACTGATCATGTTTCATGAAGCTGTAGTGGACAATACCAGTGCTGGACCCCCAAAAGACACCATTAACTTTTTATGATAAATATTCAGTTTTGGACTGTGTTTTGGTACTTTGTTGTTATCCAACCATTGTGCTGAATGCTTGTGATTGTCAAAAAGAATCCATTTCTTATCACACATACACTATGGTTTAGAAATGGTTCACTTTTAGGTTGTGACAGCAAGGAAAGGCAAGCTTCAAGACAATTTCTCTTCTGATGCTTGTTTAATTCACGTAGAACTCATCTATTCAGCTTTTTTACCTTGCAATTAGTTTCAAATGGTCCCTTATTGTTGGAATAGTAACATCGAACCTTGCTACTAATTCACGTGGAGGTTGAGACGGATTCGCTTCCACTTCAGCTTTCAGCTCATCATTATCTACCTTGGTCTCAGGTCACCCACGTGGATCATTTTCAAGATTAAAATCACCACAACAGAACTTCTCAAATCATCAATATACTGTGCATTGGTCAGCTGCATCCTTCTCAAACATTTCATTGATGATTCCAGCTGTCTGTGCTGCATTGGTACCATGACAGAACTCATATTAAAAAGTAACACAAATTTTGATTTATCTGTAGTTTGACAAAAATTGCTCTAAAAAACATTTAAAAGATAATCACAAGCCAAACCATGCATTTGAAAGACCGAGGATGTACCTTCACAATAATTATAAAACAAGAAGTGTCAAAGTGAAATGTCAGAGATATCAACTGTCAACTTAGTACTTAAGGAAATTGGACATTTCATACTTAATAACAAAATATATTTAAATATTATCATAGTACCATCAGTATTTATGTGACCCTGACAATGATAGAAGTCTCTTCTAAAGAATTTATTTGGCAAATTTTAGTATGAGGAGGACATTTGTGGAAACTTTTCTTGAAATCCTATATGTGTTCATGGGTGATATTTTCTCTGAAATATTTGCTATTATGTTCTTAGAAATGAAGATATGAGAAATACATATGGTGCTTCAGTTGAAGAAATTTGAAACAGAATGGTTCAACCTCACTTAGCTTTAACACAGTGAATCAGTGACAGTTTAAAAATAAATATAGCTAATGTCATTCTTATGTACTTTATCTTAACAAAGATGAGAAGTAGGCGAATGCAAAGAACTTTGTATATTTTCTGGTTACCTGTCTTAATTAGTTTATCATTTATGTATTAAGGTTGATTGAAATACAATTTTGTTATGAGTTGTGATGCCCTCTCTGTGTACCCCCACCTCCATCATTTATTTTTGAGCAGTCCTGGGCAAACATATTTTTAAGCCTATCGAGCCAGGCATATAAATTAGGCATAAAAATATGTTTGACAAGAATAGAATGTTATTTCAATGAGCAAAACAGAAGGGCAAGTTTATATTAAATAATCTGTAAACATCCTTTCAGGTATTAAACATTTTGTGATTGTTTGATTCCAAATAGTTATAAAATTTTAGAAATGGGCATAAAACATTAATATGGATATTGCTATTCACATTGTGTAAAGTGTTCATAAAAGTATGCTTAGAAAATAGCTTTTTGGTATTTCTAAATTCAATCAGAGCCATTAGGCATTTTTCAGGGAAGCACACTAATAAAATGGTGATAGCTCTTACAAGGTTATAAAAATATTCAGGAAAAATTTATATAGTTTTAAGGGGTAATAATGCATAGAATAATTGATATTACATATTTTTTAAAATATACATGTCAAGAAAATCAAGAATTTATTTGAAATGGACAAATTTCTTAAAGAAATTTAACAAAAAAGGCACAAAATAAAATATGAAATATGAATTGCCATTTAGTTATATAATTAACAAAATATATTAAAGACAATGCCAGTAAAAATTTAAAAACATTGCTGAGAGGAATTAAGCAGGACCTGAATAAGTTATAGACATTTGATTTATTCTTAAAAGTTTCCCAGAAAGAAAACTCTAGTCCCAATGATTTCATGGGCAACTTATTAAATATTCAAGGAATTGTACATAAACACTATGAGAAAAGAGGAAAGAACACCTTCTAACTCATTTTACTAGACTAGCCAAAACCTGAAAAGGACATTATGAAAAAAGAAAATTATAGACTAATATCTCACATCATATATGTAGAATTCTTTAAGAAAATATTAGTAAATTGAATACAAAAATATGTTAAAAGATAATAGATGATAATCATGTAACATTCATCCCAGGAAAGCAATTTTGTTTTAACATTCAAAATCAATCATTCTAATTCAACATATCAGAATGGAGGATTAAAAACCTGATTCTTTCAAAAGAAGCAGAGAAAGTATCTGATGACATTCAACATTCATTGATGGTAAAGCTTTTTCCTTCTAGGAATAGAAAGGAACTTTCTTGATCTGATGGTAGACATATACAAAAAGTCTCCAGCTAATGTCATAATTAATGGTGTTTATAATGATTAATTTTATGTGTCCACTTGGCTGGACCATGGGTGTCCAACATTTGATCAAACATTATTTTGGATGTTTTAAAGGGTAAAGCAGCAAAGGCGATTTTGAGATGATTTTGAAGGAGATTAACGCTGAAATGATTGGACTTTGAGGAATGCAAATCGTCTTCCATAATGTGGGTAGGCCTCGTCCAATCAATTGAAGGCCTGAGAGAAACAAAAAGAGCAGCCTCCTCAAAGCAAGAGAACATTGTCCAGAAGAGTACCTTTGGATTTTATCTGCAGCAACAGCTCTTCTCGGTTCTATGGCAGACTGCCTGTGGACTTACTTAATACTAGAAAATCATTTCTCCTGGTTCTCCCATCTGCCAGCCTTCTGACTGGAACTGTAGCTGGAGGCCCACCTTGCAGGTTTTAGACTTGCCAGCCTTCATGATCACTTAAGTCAATTCCTTATAACCTATATCTATATTATATAATAATTATAACATTAGTATATAAGTCAAATATTTTATAATTCATTATTCTATAGATTGCTATATCATAATCATGAATAATAGATATAAATTACACTCATATATAATTACATATGCGTGTGTAATATAAATCGATTTCCTATTTATTCTGATAATTTGGTGATATGTTAAATCCTTGCCCCACAAGCTCAGAAACAAGACAAGGATGAGTGCTCTCCTCACTTCTTTTCAACATCATACTGGAGGTCCCAGTCATCGTAATAACAAAACTAAAGAAAATACATAAAGATTCAAAAGGAGTAAGTAAATTGTCTCTGAGCAGCAAAGGCGATTTTGAGATGATTATCCTCTGATGTTATCATCTCTGAACATTATCTCTGATGTTCAGAGATGGCAGGATTGTTTTTATAGAAAATCTTAACGAACAAAGTAAGTGAATTTATCAAGGTTGCAAGACATCAAGTAAATATAATCCATCAATTATATTTTCATATACCAGCAGCAAAAAATTAGAAAATAAAATATATGATAGCATCAAAAATGTAAAATATAGAAATAAATATAACAAAAGATTCATAAGACACATTGAAAATTACAAAACTTTGCTGAGAGAAATTACGGAAGATATCGATAACACACCATGTTAGTATATTGGGCTAAATATTGTTAAGATGGCAATTCTACTCTAGTTGAAATCCCAATAATATCCCAAGAACCTTCTTGAGAGATATTTTCAATCTGATTCAAAATTGTATATGGAAATGCAAATAATCTAGAATAGCCAAAGCAATGTTTGAAAGGAAAATTGTAGGACGACCTGATCTTAAGGCTTATTCTATTTAAATCTCTAGTAACCAAGAATGAGTAGTATTAGCTAAAGAACAGACATATAGATCAATGAAACATATTACAAAATCTAGAAATAGACCTGCATATATATGTTCCATTGGTTTTTGACAAAAATTTCAAGACAAATTCAATGAGTTAAAAAGACTTTTCAACAAATAGTGCTAGAATACGTGTAGAACCACATGGCAGGGGAAGTGAATGTGTAACCTCACTTCACGTCATACACAAAAATTCACTGTAAACAAATGAAGTACTTAATTGAAAAACTAAGATTTCAGAAATTCCAGGAAAAAAACATAGAAGAAAAATTTTGTCACTTTAAAATAAACAGGTTGCTTAGAAAGGACACAAAATTATATTTAAAAAATATATACAAAAATAGATAAAATGAACTTTATTGAAATGAAAAACTTTTCGAAATAGGATATTCAGAAAACAAAAAGGTAAACCAAAGTACGAGAGAAAATGTTTATAACACATTATATTTATCTCAGATCAGTGGTTGTCTGGAGTTGTGGTACAAAGGAGAGATGGATTGCATGAGAAAACTTTTTGTAATGATGGAAATATTCTGCATGCTATTTGTAGTGGGGGTTTCACAGGTATATGTATCCATCAAAATTTAAGTCATTTACACTTTAAACGTATGTACATGTTATGAAAATTATAACTAAATAAAAGTGACGTTAAAAATTGAAACAAATGAATTTGACAAATTGCACATTGTAAAAGTGCAATATGTCCACAGGAGTAAATGTGTTAATACAAAAATGATTTTTAAATATTGGTAATATATTTTAAAATATAAAACAAGTAGCATGATGTTGGTTTGTTTAGGTTGGTCAAAACCATAAATCTATACATCCAAAGGAAAATTAACAAAACCAGAAAAGTATTAATAAAACCTGGATGAAACTGGAGACCATCCTCCTAAGTGAAGTATCACAAGAATGGAAAAACAAACATCATATGTACTCACTTTTAAGCTGGAACTAAATGATCAACACTCATATACATATGGTAGTAAAATTCAATTGAAATCAAGCAGGTGGGAAGGACGAGGAGGGAATGGGTAAATTCACACCTAACAAGTACAATGTACACTATCTGGGTAATGGACACACTTGTAATTGTGACTTAAACTGTACAAAAGTAATTCATGTAACCAAAACATTTGTATCCCAGCAATATTCTGAAATTTTAAAAAAGCAGGAAAAATGTGTAAGCTATTTCCCATGAGTTTTTTCTACTTTTTGTAGATTTTACACATTCTATAAATAAAAGAAATATCTCTTTTGTTCTAAAACTATTTTTAAGAGATGCTGACATGGGAGAAGTAGTAGGATTGGAAAAGATTCAGGGAATTTTTATGTCTTTTTAGTATTAGTTAGCTGTATCATCTTTCTTTTTGAATAGACTTTACTAATGAACTGCCTACATTGCTTCTTGGGAGTCAGATGGGTAGGAGCATCTCTTGCTAAGCTGGTAGTATTGATTGAAATTATGGTTTTAAAAGGAAAAATGGCAGAAAAACACAATAATGGCAATATACATTGAAGAAGTAGGCACATATGCTACTATTGAGATTACTTGCTTCTTCATTCTGGATACTAAAGCCAATAATATGATTTTCCACTTGAAACAAATAATATGGTATAGGACCCTAAAAGGTAATTGTTCTTCAATTTGATTTTTATATAAAAGTGTTTTAGAGTTAAAGAGGACTTTATAAATAATGGGCAAAAAAAAACTTACTTTGAAGATTAAGACAGTAAGACATTAGGAACTTTTGTTCGGGATCACACATCAAGTTTGGGCAAAAATGAGATGAATACTTCTCAGAACAGAAACCATAAGTTTCAGTCATTTCTAGACAGAAACCATAAGTTTCAGTCATCTCTGGAAACTTATTGTAATAAGTTTAAGTAAACTTTAGTGTTTTTTTTTCAGTCAAAAAATCTGGGAGGGTGTACATTTTTAATCCATTACTTGCATAATTTTTCGTATTTTTATTTCAAAATATTAAGGGGGTACAAATGGTTTAGGTTACATGGATTGCTTTTATAATGCTATAGGTGTGCCCATCACCCAAATAGTGTTCATTGTCTCCATTAGGTAGGTTTTACCTCCTCCCCTCCTCATTTATTTCTACTTAGTATTATTATACTTCCCTCTGTGTACAGTGTGTGCTCATCAGTTAGTTACAATTTAATAGTGATTGCATGTGGTGTTTTCTTTTCCATTCTTGAGATACTTTACTTAGGAGAATGGTCTCCAGTCCCACTCAGATTGTTGCAAAAGGTATTAATTCATCTTTTTTATGGCTTAGTAGTACTCCATGGTATACACATGCCACCTTTTATTAATCCATTCATGAATTGATGGGCACTTGAGTTGATTCCACCTTTGGAATAGTGAATTGTGCTACAATAAACATTGCAGTGCATGTGTCTTTTTGATGAAAATCTTCTTTTCCTTTGGGTAGATACCCAATAGTGGCTTGCTATATGGAATGGTAAGTCTACTTTTAGTTCTTTCAGGGATCTCCACACTGTTTTCCATAAGGGTTGTACTAATTTGCAGTCCTACCAACTGTGTATAAGCGTTCGTTCTCTTTACATCCATGCCAGCATTATATTTGATAAAGGGCTAATATTCAGAATTTACAAAGAACTCAAGCAAATCAGCAAGAAGAAAACAAACAACCCTATTTAAAAAATGGAAAAAAAGATATGAATGGAAAGAAAAAAGACAAATGGCCAATAAACATATGAAAAAATGCTCAATGTCATTAATCATCAGGGAAATGCAAATTAAAACTACAATGAGATATCACGATACCCCTGTCAGAATGGCTTTTATTAAAAAGTCCAAAAACAATACTTGTATAATTTTAATTTCTGTATTTCAGGCAATAAGTCAAATTATTATATTTTCATGTGATTTCTAAGGCTTTATATTTACATTTAAAATATAACCTCTTTTTAAAGTTTTATTTAGATTGGATAACTGTGATCACCATAAAATTGTTTTTAAAGTGTATGACCTAACTCTCACCACCACCACAAAATCTATTGAGTCTATAAAATGTAATGGAAAAAAAACCCTTCTTAACTTTTGCCTCTAGATCCCTCAACCCTTTATTTCTAGTGAGATAATGGTTATAATATGACAAATAATAATTTTGCTTTGATATTCACTATTGAAAAATAATCTAAAGAGCTTTTGTGTACATTCACATGTTGCTTCAACCTAAACACTCTTGGTATCATTTTGATCACTGCATTGAACTGATTGCTGTCATTCCCTTCACCAAATGTGCTGCTTCTAAATCTCTTTGGTGTTCATTTCACTATACAAAATTAGCTGGTTGGAGTAAACTTGTGGTTTCTGATCAATAATGAGAATTTTCCCCCACTCAATAAAATGCTAGTATGTTTATATTTTAGATATCTTTTGTAAACAGTGGAACTCTGCAGACAAGTTATAGCTGATGAATTCTATAATATTACAGTTAACTTTTGGTTGTATGAATATGAAATTAAATCTCGCTATTGATGACAGATAATTTTAGTAAGAGATTCAGGGTTCTTGTATATACATAGTTCATGGTCCTGAATATTTAATTCCATAATACATGTTCTAACACTTTCTTGCTATATTTTTTTCCTCTAAATGAAACAAGACTTGAGCTCAAATATTGAAATTACCACTCAGGGATACTTCCACAGAAATATGTAAGTGGAATATTTAAATTATACAGTTTTGCCACGGTTAATTTACTGAAAAAAAATCCTGGCATTTCATTTCCTGATAGAAATAACTTTGGAGGAGTGCATCAGATATATTTATCAACACCTAGATAAATAGATACCCCTTTTTCAACTTTCCAAATTAATATATTTCATGGTATGTATTTTTAATCCAGGTTACTATTTTTAAAAATTCAGTAGGCAACATAAATTAATGACATGATTTCAAATAGTAAATAAATACATTTAAGAATCCAGCATATTCTTTTCATCTCTATTTTCAGTTGGTCCTTTTTAAATTTAAAATTTTTTAAATATTGAATTTCTGGAATTTTAAAACCTATGAAAGAAAAAGTTTTTCATAATCAAATTATTATTTTTAGGACAATGGATTAAGTCAGAGTCACTAAAGCGAGTAACTATCAAGGAGGGAATTTTGTACTTGTGAAACTTTACAGTATTCTATTGGTACTTTCATTTGCTATCTTTGTTTGCATAGAAAAAAATACAGGATCACTAAGCATTAGGAAACATTACTCCATGTAAATCTCAAACAAAATGCATTTATTGATCTCTAACAGTGGCCCTTTATCTAATTAGCTTTGAAGAGTTCATGCCTTCTGTATGTCTTGAGCTTGAACATTTACTCTCAGCCTCACTTCTTGTTCTAGTTGCTGCCTATCATTGCTTAATTATCCGCCCAGTGCTCCTCTGGAAGCGATTCATTAGCAAGCAGTGAGACAGATATCTATAATGTTATTAGCCTTCTTCTCCAAACTATGCATAGCTGCCATTTGCCAGATGTAAGCAAGGAAATAGAGATGAAAAATTCATTCTTAGGAAAGCCTCTTGAAAAGATTCTAACAATACGATCATGCAGAAATTTCTAAATAGCTGTTAAATGCTCATACATACAGAGTAAGGTGATGGAAAATGGTGTCTTGATCAGGTAGATTGAATCATTGTGTCTGTAACTTAAAATTATATTTACCCTATTTCTTTGAGAACTTATTGCTTTCTAGAATTTGTGATTGAGGGAAAATACCTGCTAGAATTTATTTTGAATGTTAGGATGATTTGGGGGATATGTGAATCTTCTATACCCACAATTTACATCTGCCTTTTCTTTTCCCTTGTTAATTTCTCTATTTATTCTATTTCAGTATAATCTGGTAAAACATGTTTCAAGATTTTCATGTCCTAATATTTCTTTGAAGAACTATACAGTGTATCATAGGTCTTACCGTAACATCATTTACTGTTTTTATTCCGGGACTTCAATGCTCCATAAAGCACAGAAGCATCCAAGTGAATAAGGACTTATTTTTCCAAGTTGGAAAACCTCTCTAATATGTAGATACTCTCTGTTAAACAGGCTGAATTCTGTTTTTAGTCCTACTAGAAATCGTGTCTTTACCCAAAGACGACCCTGGTGATTCTTAAATTTTTGAATAACTAAATATATAAATAAATATGAAAGGGCTAGGTTCTTCTTTTAACCTCACAAATAATGCATTAAATTTTTTTCTCTAAGTTCTTCCCTTACAATCTTAAGACTGACAAAATATGATTGGCCATAAAAGAGTATGCATGTAATTGTAGATAGATGATGAAAACAAATTAAGCAAGTAAAGCATCTATAATAGATGCCAGCCAACACATGAACACATATTATGTACAGTAATATCAAGGGAATTGTGTGGCTCTAGCTTTTCCTGTTATGTGCTTGTCCTGAGGAACAATAAGGACTTTATATCTCAGGCTTTCTCTATAAATCAGATGTTATATTCATTTTATTGCACAGCGAGATATTTTATAATTAAAGGAAAAAGTTTTAATTTGTTGAATTTTGATGCTCTAAAATGAATATCACATGTGGTATAATTAAAAATACAAATTAAATTTTGTGGATATTAAATAGTATTTTAATAAAGATTTTATTTCTGGAGTACTTTGAAGTTCACAGCAAAATTAAGAGGAAGGTACAGAGATTTCCCATGTACCTCCTACCCCTACACATGCATAGCCTCCTTCATTATCAACATTCCCCCAGCAAAGTGGCACACTTGTTACAATTGCTGAACCTACATTGACACATCATTATCATCCAGACTCTATAGTTTACATTGGGGTTTGCTCTTGGTGTTGCACGTTCTATGGGTTTGAACAAATCTATAACAACATGTATCCATCATTATACTACCATACACAGCAGTTTTATTGCTCTAAAAAAACTCTGTACTTCCTTTATTCACTTCCTCCACTAAATAGCCTTTTAAAAGGAAATCTAAAAATTGAAATTTGATTGAATATAATGATTTATTTATTTTTGCAGTTATTTTAAATGTACACACTGAAAAGTTACTCTTTTAGTATTTATGCAATCATGAGGCCGAGAGCTCCCTGTCTGTGTGGTTAAATTTGTTGGAATCTTAATGGTATGAGAACACCCCCATTCCTATCTGTGGAGGAAAATCCATAAAATAAAATATTACTTTTCAAGTATTTTAAATTTCAAAAAAACAAAAGTAAATAGAAGAATCTTGCTGACTGAAAATATTTATATTATTTTGTTAAATGATAATTTTGTTGTGCTTCCTTCACTCTTTATGAAATCAATGTATTATGAATGATAATAAGTTAATGTAAAGTCTGTTAAATAAATTAAATGAATATATAGAAAAGATTTTTGCTATTTATATATTTGTCACCTTAAAAATAACTTTTGTCTTTCTCTCTCTTTCGCTCAATAGTTCATTTTAAACAGCCCCTTACTATTGTTTAGTCAACCAGTTATCCATGTTTTTAAAGGGGGGTATAAAATTACTAGTTTAATTTTTATAAAAAATGCACTATATATAACTTATTCAAATACAATGGAATGAATCTTACTAATTGCTATATAATTAACTTCTTATACCTACATTTCTGAGCTACGTTAAACTGTTTGAAATGGAAAATTAAAGAAGAAAACTGGTAAGTACATGAAGTCTGGCATGAAATGAATCCAAAAAAGTAAAAAACATACTAATAAAAATAAAACTTTAAATATATTATCATGAATATGAAATACATTTTCATTCACTCACCAAATATTCATTGTGGACCTACTATGTGTCTGGCAATATTCCAGATACTGGGAATACAACAATGAGGAAAACAGACCAAAATCTCTGCTCCCCTGGCACCTAATTACATAGTATTTTGGATAACGTCATTTTTTGGCAGGACCAGACTTTTGTTACACGTGGTGGTCTATAAGGCTACTTAGCATTCATTGGCTATTCTTATATTTCCAACAAAGAAGTAATCTGCACTTCAGTAGGCTCATCATAATACAATATGGTATTTCTTACATTTGTCATATTACTCCATACATGAAGTATAACCAGCAACCTACTAAATAAAATCCTGACTTAGAATATTGTTAAACAAAGACATTGCTAATATCATGGGCAATATATTGCGCAAACATCCACTCTGAAGGATATTAAAAATAGATATTTGCAAGTTTTAACAGTAGAGATAGAAAATAGATACAGTTTTATAAGGTAGGCATGTTCTCCTCTAGAGAAGATCATCCTTACAAAGATTTTTCCATACTTATTCAGAGTATAGTATGTCTCTTTTGAAAATCACACAGGGGTAAGTCACTTTTACTGATGGGAGCAAGACACACTCCATGGGAATGTCAGGTATGCTGCTGCCAAAGCCAGATTAGGACATTTGGTCTATCAATTTTTGTTTGAATCCTTCTCGAAATTGTGTCCATTTAAATTAAAGTGCTAAGATAAAATAATTCAGTTTTTTCTGCAGTTGTTGCATTCCACAATACCTTTATCATAATTGTTACGGGTGAACCCATTTTTCTCTCTGCTCCATATGCTAAAGGGACTCATTTTGGTAACGTTGTTCACTTAATTACTAATTTCATCATATTTCTTTGCCATTTATAGTAAATTTTACTAAAACATTTTTCAGAAAATATCTGTATTGGTCTGTAAATCTTACATTCGTGTCATTCTTACTAAATATTTTCATGGGGAAATTCAATGAGGAAAAACTGTATGTAAAGGTGAATAATAAGAAGAAAGTATATCATCCATGTGATCACTCTTTAGTATGGAAATGGGTAGAGTTCTCTAAACAAGGAATCAAATGTGACAATATGACATTTTTTTCTTGATGGCTCAGGGCTGTGATGAAGTAATCATAGAGTCCAGATAAGGTAAATACAAGGTTCCATAATTAGATAAAACTCACAGATGTACCTAGGCATCTAAACCCTTCTTAATTACTACAAATTAGGAAATTAATCAAACTGCATCTAAAAGTAAAATTGTGCTTATTCCCGTGAAGACCTCTATGTCAATGAACAGATCTAAACAACAGAACGTTCAGCTGCGGTGGCTCCTGCCTCTTCAGAGCCCTCTAGTGGAGTGCATGGACTATAGCAGTTTCCTAAGCCAGGGGTTTGGCAATAAAAAAAATCTTTCATGAAATTGAGGAAAGCGAGTACTGGCATGCGACATTACTCCTTCATTTATTTAGATGTGATGATTCCACCAACACACAGTCTTCCTGTATGTGAACTTGACTTGTAAGTCTATTCCAGCTTTCGTACTCTAAAGTGAACTGGAAAAGGTCCAAGCTTTTACTTTGGGCTTTAACTTGTGTTTAAGTTTTTCAAAAAATAATTACTGACTATTTGAGCTGCCTAAGCTAACTAAATAATAGAAATTGCAAAATGAATGCATTTGAAATAAGAATACAACAGGAACATTTTGAATCCTTTCATTCTCATAATTAATAATTGAAGGAGGGTATAATCATTTTTCTAGAAAAATGTATATTATCAGTATATTTGTAATTATATTAAGTATTTTTGGTATAATTTCTCTTACCTTAATTTATTTTTCAAATTGAGTTAAGTTTTAGGTTCAATCATCTCTGCAAAATATGTAATTTTGAATTTAAGAAAATATATTTGTATATATAAAAGCCTAGAGTTTGAAATGGAAGTAGCTTCCATTTTAACTTGAAAAATATTGCATGGGTAAAGATGATTGACATTAAGATGTGGACTACCTGCCACATTTTAAATTATTTATCATTATTTAACCACTGTATTGAGGTGACATTATAGGGATCACTGATCCACAGCACTGTCTAGGAGACAAATTGGAAAAGCAGGTGAGGTTATTTGTACACTTGTGGAAACCAGAGCATCCGTGAAAAATCACAAATGTTTGACACTGTTGAATATAAGGCCTCTATGACTTAATATGGATTATTTTTCCGGTTCCCAGATGAATTGATGACTATGGTTAGACAAGCAAATAATCAGTTAATTTTCCTGTATTGAGTAATTCTATTTTATGTCCAGGCTTATGAGATACTTTAGAAACAAAATTAAAGCCACATGTTCTCAAAATATACTTTGACAAAGCATTTAATAATCTTTTATCACCTTTTGCTTTATGTGAAAAACACTTTGGGCGCTCCCACGTTTTTACCTGAGCTATAAATACAGCATCTGTGTGATATCCTTAAAAGCATCCCCTTCGATTGATGGGCCATATTGCTATTATTGTTTTACCGAACCATATAACAATACACTGAACAAGTGAAAATGCCACTTTATATTTAGAATTAATTGATAAGAAATGAAGAGTTTTTAAATCTTTAGATAAACATAATACTTGTAAACACAAATTCATTTTATATTAAGTCATGAGTTTGTTTTTACAGTGGTTTTCTTATGCCTGTTAAGCCCTGAAAATCTAGATAGCTGAAATATGGTCTCTCAATACATATCTCAAGAAATTATCATCAAACTATCATTATCGCATGTTCAACATATCTGAAACAAAATGAAATAAGTTAATATACATTATTGGGGTTAACAGTGCTTTCATTTTTGTAGATGATGTTATCTATTGATTTTGTCCCTAATGAACTTAAAATATTGGGCAGATAATTCATAACCTTGAAATAGTTAAATAATAATGCACATCAATAAATGATAAAATGCTTATGAGTGATTTTCATAAAAGTGAAATAAAAGTTTACATTAAAGATAGTGCAGTCTTGACTACATACCTTCAAGAAGAGAAGGATTTCGGGCATAATAATATTATATAATTAGCTTGCTGGAGCATAGATTTATCTTGAAGTTTGAATTCATTAAGCTATGTATTCCCATATTTTTGCCATGTATGGTTCTTAATATTTTGATACTTGTATTTAAACATGTATCTACATAATTATACTAATTTCCCAAACAAAATCTATATATTCTAGAATGTTGACAGGCAATGTGCTGTCAGATTTGCAGCAGACATCACCTAGAAGCTTGGTAGTAATGCAGAGTCTCGGGCCTTTCCCTAGATTTACTAAATCAGATTCTGCATTTTAACAAGCCTTTCTCTAGGAAATACTACCAGATATACAATATTCCATATGTGTCTTTATGTATGAATGAACATATGTATATGAAGGTATACATGCGTATATATATCATTATTTTTCAAAACTGGATTTAAAGGGACTATAATATAGGCCCAACCAGCAAAAACACTCCCTTTACTCTCCTACCTTCTCCAGCCCCATATGTGGTTTAGTTTGATCAGAGCTTTAGGATGTTTTCCTTAGATTTTAAGGTGAACTCTTGGCTTGTTTTGACTGTCTTTGGCAAGAGAAATTGGAGACTAGGAAATAAAGGTAGTAGTAAAATTTATTCTAAAAATGGAGAAATGTTTCAGCAGTAATTATAAAAGTGAATATAAGAGTATATTTTAAATATTAATAGCATTGGTTTATTCTAACAAGCAAACCATATTTATGATCTAATCTTTTGCTTTTCTTTTGACAACTTTATAACAATTGGATGAAATCTTTCTAATTTATACCTAGCATTTTTCAATTAATTCAGGCATGCTAATTTTTATATTGATTGCATAAACTTGCGTGTTTAAATTCAAAATATATTAATTCAGTGGATATCAGTTAAAATATAGCAAATTAATTTGTGCAATCTACCATGACTACTTTCAAATCCAAAATTCAGTAATTGTCTTGAAAAATCACTTGAAGAAGCTTTCTTAGATTATTTTATTCTTCTAATCACATCCCAATATTTAGGTAACAGAAAATTTCTACTAAAGTTTCCCATAAGTATTTTTTTTTAATATTAATATTTTCTTAGTACAATGGCAAGATCGCTAAGATACCTTCCCTATTGTTGTCTTGGTGTGAAGTCACTGATGTTTTACACTTTCTCTAACTGTAAAATGAGAGGCTCTAAAGAATCTTGTAGCTCTAAACACAATTTTCTGGAAAGGAATTCCTAATCTTGTGGTCTTTCCATTAACTGGAAAGATCATTTTGCTTTCAATCTTGATCTAACTTTACCTTATTTTTGGTTGAATCTTCCATTCCTAAAATTTTCAACTCTGTTGTCCTCTCTGACTCTCTTTCTTCACCTTTCTTTCACTATATTTACTCCTAGTCAATTTATTAAGATAATTATTCAGCTTTGTTCTGCCTTTTGAATATTTTATTTAATCAGAATTATATTCTGAGTCATCTTTTCCCCTCACTATTTGTGACCTTTCTGAGCAATTACATTTATTTCCATGGATTAAGATACTACCAATTTACAATGATTTTTTAACTTGAAGTTTATGCCCTGACTTCCCTTCTGTGATTCTTATTTTATATTTAACCACTGGCTTTATTAACTGCACTTGCATCTCAAAATGTCCTAAACAGAACTCATTACTTTCCCACTTTTCCCCCACTTTCCAAATTTGATTCACTGTATTTCTTGTCAGTTAATTGCATCACTAGTCAGTTAAGCACATGAGAAAGAAACGTATATAAGCCTCTTCCATTTTATAATATTCTCATAGGATCTTGCTTTCTTCTTTGCTAGGCTTGTCTTCTCTTCTAAGCTTACTTTCTTGAAAGCACAGTATACTTTTTTACTTCCTCACTTTCCATTTACTCCTTTATGTTAATGAATCTTGTAGCTCCATTAATGCACCAAAACTGCCACCACCAAAGTCATCAAAACCTTCACTGTGGAAAGAGGCTTTCGTGTTTGAAGGAAACTACAATAGTGTCAAATGAGTATAAAGCAATACCTGGCATGGGAGGTTATTAATAGGATTTCTAAATTGTAGACTAGGTCAAGAGATATCAAACAACAAATAAAGAGTTTCCATAATCTTAGCACCATTCTGGAGGGAGTGAAAAAGAGTATTGTCAACAGATAGAGGAGAGCAATGAATGTGGCTACAGTAGGAGTGGGAAGAACAGAGGGGAGGGCAGCAGATTCCAAGAAACCCTTATCAAGAAAGTTGTCAAATCCAATTGTGACTTTTCAGTCAACATCTTAATGGATTTTTTTTTTTTTTGCATGCACCACTCTTAACAGTGAAATGCTTGTGAAACTTTTAATAAGCTTGGGTTCTAATAAGTGAATTTATGCTAGTTCTTTGTTCTTCTGTTTCTGCCTGCCTATTAAATATTGGTCTATGCTAGAGTTTCTTCCTTGGCCAACTGATCTTCCTGCCAACACTTTCCTTATGTGAATATGCCTGCTTATTTTTATACACTAATGATTCCCAAAGAAATAACACTAAATCTCTTGACTCCTAATAGTTCAGTTACTCTTGGCTTTTCCTCATGTCATTCCAACTAGACATACTTAAAATAGAAATCTTTATATCCCATGCCCATTCTCTTTTCTCAAACCACTCTTGTACTCCTGACCACCTCTTTACTCAAGCCAGGAAATAAAAGGCCTCCTAGACATTACCATCTATCTCATTCCTCATAATCAATCTATTATGAAGTTTTGCCAATCCCCCACTCCCATTATACTTGTGTGGTTTTCAATTCTACTGTTACTGCTCCAAATCACATTCTCTAGGTCTGTCCTTTGGATCAAGGTTTTTAAAAATGTATTGAATGTGTCAAACACAGGGTAACACTTTATCTGTACCATTCCAAATCTCATATAATCCTTACAACATCCCTGTGAGATAGGATCTGTTATTGTCTGAATTTTATTATGAGTGGCAGAGCCAGGGCAGTGACCTAGGTTGGTCTCATTCAAGAGCCCCACCGGGGACCTCTACATAATATTGCCCACCCTTGGCAAAGGCCTCCTAATTAGTCTCTTGGCTCCTGACTGTACTTTTTTGTTTCCATTTTCTTTTCCTTT
This sequence comes from Mirza zaza, assembly GCA_008750895.1. Lineage (NCBI taxonomy): Eukaryota > Metazoa > Chordata > Mammalia > Primates > Cheirogaleidae > Mirza > Mirza zaza. Next base: position 22,021 of record VSMD01118592.1, on the reverse strand, counting down.
ATTAAATATGTCAAAATAATCTTTCGAAAATGCAAATTAGATTATCTCTCTTCTGTCCCTCAGCAACCCTCAGTCCAAGCTCCTTAGAAGAGCTCATAAAACTCTTCATAACTTGCTGCTTCCTGGCCCTCTCATCTCTTCTTTTCCATACTCCTGACACCACCTCAAAATTTATTACTAAATAGAGGTATTTGTTATTTCCTCCAGGAAGCTTCTTTTTCACATTTAGTCTCTCATCTAAGAACACTTTTCTTCAAAACACCCCTTTCTAGATTTGGCAAGATTGTCCCCTCTTCCAGGGAAAGGCGAAGAGGGGGAATGGTGCTTGTTTCCCCTAAAACAAGTGTCTTTTATTTTCCCTCCTTCTGAGAGATCCTAGTTCAATTCCTTATCACTTTAGTCTTATTTTTTAAAATAGCCTCAAATCTAACAGCCCTGTCTCTGATTTTCCCTCCTTCACATTCAGCAGTGGTTCTCGAATGTAGGGGACCACGAGGATCACCTAAGAAGCTTGTTAAGCTGCAGATTCTTGGGTCCCAACCTCAGAGATTTTTATACAGTAAGTCTGTGGTCAGTGGGGTGCAGTGGCTCATGCCTGTAATCCTAGCACTCTAGAAGGCCAAGGCAGGAGGATCACTGGAGGCCAGGAGTTTGAGACCAGCCCGAGCAAAGGTGAGACCCCCGTCTTTACTAAAAGTAGAAAAAAATAGCTGGGCATCATGGCGTGTGCCTGTAGTCCCAGCTACTTGGGAGGCTGAGGCAGAAGGATGGCTTGAGCCCAGGAGTTTGAGGTTGCTGTGAGCTAGGCTGACACCACAGCACTCTAGCCCAGACAAGAGAGCAAGATTCTGTCTCAAAAAAAAAAAAAAAAAAAAAAAACAAACCGAAAAGTCTGTGGTGGAAAGAAGGAATAACTTCTTACTAAGCATTCCAGGTACTTCAAAAGCAGGTGGTCTAAGTACCACCGATGGAGATACCCTGTTTTGTGCTATCAATAAAACTTCTTCCCAAAACTCTGATATGATCAATTTATATGCTAAAATGCTTTTGATATCTCTCTTTAGTCTAGAATATATTGTTGTATCATTGACAGGTGACATCAAGATCTCTGCACAGTTTTCTAACTGCTTTTTGAAGAACATTTCCCTGCACTCTGTACCCACTCCCCACCTCCTTGTATCCTGGCAGTTTTTCTACCACAAATACTTTAAAATACCCTATGCTGTCTATATGTCAGATGCTTTTTTTTTTTTTTTTGCCTCAGTTGGACACTATTCTGGTTTTGTTTATGTTCCATCTGCCTGCCTGCCTGCAGTGCCTTCTGAACCATTTTCTAATTAGTGAACTCCTAGTCATCCTTCAAGCTGCAACTCAACTATCACTTTCTTGACATGGACTTTTCTGAATCTGCTGCCTTTGCCTCTATCCTTCCCACTCCTACTGTGGCCAGGTTCATTGCTGTCCTGTGTTTGTTGGCATCACTCTTTTTCACGTCTATCCAGAATGCTGCTGAGATTATGGAAACTCTACTGAGTGCTAGAGAGCCGACAATTTAGAGATTTGATATCATTTACATCATGTTCCTAGGCCAGGTATTGCTTTGTGTACTCATTTGACACTATTATAGCTTCCTTTGAACATGAATGCCTCTTTTCACAGTGACAAGTAACTTTTAAGTGTGAAAAGAGAAATAGCATGAGAGGGGCCAATGTGCTTGCATGCCAACACATTGACATGTTCTTCCAAAATGCTTTCAAATCGTCAATCTAAATAAGATTTTGGTTTCTTTCAAGTTTCAGAAAATTTGTATCTAACACTAGAACAATGTAAGTGTTGTGTTGGAACTTTAAAAAGTGCCACCAAGTCACTACTATCTAAGTCCTCTGTTCAGTGTCTGTCATTATTTTCAATTCTGACAGACTTGGCACTGGAGGGTTCTACAGCTTCCGGTGACATAATGTGAGAAGAAGCTAGAAATATAAAGTAACAAGACACACACAGAAAAGTGAACAGGGTCACCCTCTTCCCCCGGCTGCTTCTGTTCACGTCCCCATCACAGCCAACAAACTATTATCAAGAACCATTAATTTAAATTCAGGTGAAAGTTGTGTTCTCTCATAGTGCTTGTTTATCAAGGCCTTTTCAAACTTTTATTTAGATTCCACTGCCTAGAGCTCTAAAATGGATCACTGATCTTAAGGCTGCCTACATACCTTTACTTTCTGAAGTTGTTCAAGGAATATAATAATCTTGTTTTCTTTTTAGAATAGGAAGAGGATAGATGTGTGGGAGTATATCTGAGTAATCATTTTCTGGGGGATATTTTAAAGATAAGTGAGAACAGATCTTAAAATATAAATTACAAAATTATTTGGCTGAAATAGATTGCAATTACATTGGAAATAAGGGAGACCATTTGTAATTATGGTGTAAAGTAAGTGACATTATTATTTAGCTATTGGATTTGGAATGTTAAAGAAGAACAGGATCCAAATATTATCGGTTATCAGCGCCTGAAAGTTGAATGGGGAGCTGTGAATTCTGCATTGTTTCTCTCACAGAACTGGAGATCCTAACAGCCAATGGTGAGGGAGGGGGAAAGTATTGTCAAGAAATTTAGGTTTGGTTTGTATTACTCTTACAGCACAGAACAGGGATAAATGTTGACCTACGGCTAGGGCTGGGCTTGTTCACTTCCATAGGATACTGAAGCTTACTTTCCAGTTTGGAATACCAAAGTACACCATATGTGCACTAAATCACTGTGCCAAATCTGTTTAAATGCCCTGATACCATTTGGTGTAGAACTGCAGAGACTTTCTGATTCAGGGTGTGCATCAGTGTCTCCCTGAACCACAAAGGACTCGAGAGAGTTATGGGCATGTCGAACATAGTAAAAGAATAACTCATTTTAAAAAACGATACAATCATCACTGATTTTTTTTTAATGAAAAGCCGCTATTATTTGAATAACACACATTTCTCTGGCATTACAGTTTCTTTTCCACAACATTGCCATATGATACTCCTATCCCTGTTCTAGTTTCTTCGGTGAATTAAGCAACAGAGCATGTATAGGAAACACTAAAATAGCTGCTTTTCATTGAACATAAAGAGAGGGTGCTTTTCTCGCACCACCCCTGCCCCATCACGACGTCTGGGTTTCCTGCCCCATTGGCGACGCCCCGCACTTCCACCCCCACCTGCTTCCTGTGCTTCAGTGCGAGCCACAACGTGCTGTCCCGCTCCTCTTTAGCGCCCGCTGCAGACGGCGCTAGGACCCGGGGAAGTCCCCGAGCGAGGTTCGCGCAAAGGCAGCCAGACTCCTCCTTATCTCCAGTGTCAAACTTGACATCAGCCTGCGAGCGGAGCATGGTAACTTCTCCAGCAATCAGAGCGCTCCCCCTCACATCAGTGGCATGCTTCATGGAGATATGCTCCTCTCACTGCCCTCTGCACCAGCAACATGGATTGTCACCTCTCCATCCTCCTCCTTCTCAGCTGCTCTGTTCTCAGCTGCCTCGGGGAACTGATTCTCCAGCCTTCCAATGAAGGTAAGCCAGGTACAGCGACGCGCTCGCGCTGCCCGCGGGGCTATCGCTCCTCCAAGCACGCTCCCACCGAAGCCTTTGCGCGTCCTTAAGGTGCCTCCGAATACAGCCGTTCTGAGAGTGAACGAAAGATGTGCTTTTATTCCAACTGTCTTCTAAAAACACTTTGGGAGATCGTTTTGGATTGTCTAAACCTTCAAAATGTGTTTCTAATCTGATACCAATTTCAGCAATTACCTTGTTTGCCAATTCGAAGCAGAAAGAAAGAAAGAAAATACTCTAGTTTTGCAACCCAGTATGTTAATTGCCAAATCGCCAAGGCAGTATTTTATTTTCTAATTATGACCATGTGGTCCTCTGAGAAGTTTAAAAGAAAATTCCACCCCGCTCTCTCTCTAGATTCTTTAGTAGGTTTAAAGGTAATGACAGGTTGTTCCTACTTGGGATCATGGCATTTATGAATGGACTAAAGAGAAATCAGAGTTTCACGAGGCGGAGGTGCGTGTGTGTTTATGTTGCAACTGCTGTATTGAAGTGATGTGTATCCCGCCAGGCAATGGTTTGCTCTATGGTACAGGTTCTAATGAGCAGCATATGCCACATTAACATAAGTAATATTTGCAGGAATTACAATAAGCGTAGATGGGATTCTCTTTGTTTAAGGGCTTATATACAAATAGCTCCTGGGAAGATACAGTAAATAACTGACTAGCAAATTAAGAAAGAATGTTTATATGCTGCAAATGGCATTTCCTTGATGTTGATTATTTATTTTACTTGCAGTGGGCATGCATACCTTTTCAATGGGTTCAAGTGAAAACCTAGTATTAAGTACAGTGATGTTTCCTATAAGATTATGTACTTAATAGATACATTTTCTTTTCCCTGTATATCTTTTGTGATCTGTTTCTAATGATTTGTGAATATAATCACTAACTCCTAAGAGAAACTTCTTTAAATAATTGATTGCTTTAAAGCAACATATATAACTTAAATTTCATCTTGATGATTTAAACTTATAACAATAGCATTTAGCAATGTATTTTGCAAATTAGCAATACCAAGCAATTGATGTGCAAATGCCACATTGGAGATATCACTCATTAAAAAATATATTCTCAAGATAATACTGTTGTATATTGTACAGTATACATTATTTTAAAAAGACAAGTCAAAACAAAATATTGAGAAACTTTTTCATTAAATGTAAAACTGCCTCTTATATTTGGTGACCTACTTTCGCTGCTAATAGAGCAGTTTAATTTCTTTCTTGCCTTAGTGACTGCCTTTATCAATTTGGTAGATTTCATTAAATTTTCCTGTGTCTTTCTTTAATTGGGAAACTGAAAAAATTCTAAAATGTAAGGATGAAGAGAATCATCTTACCCACAAATGATTTTTTTTACAAACCAAATTAAAAAATGTTAATTTGAAAGTAAGAGTCAATCATTCTTCATGAATGAAAGGCAAGAGTAATCATTTGTATAATGAGTAACACCCCAAAAAGTAAAAATTAGTAATTTTTAAAATCTTCTTGTTTTGTGAATATATTAAAATATTAACAATAACTATAAAATAGTATTATAATTCCTACATTGCTATGAAAAATTATAATTTTCCAGGTGGAATATTTATTAACTATTTAGATAATGGATATTACTGAATTAATAATACACAGGAATACAGCTGAGAGTCATTATTTTTGCGGAAAACATAACCTTTAAGAAAATTGCAAGAGAAAAAAATGACCCTTTAAACTTATTCACACCTATGTAAAAATTTATGAATATTAATTTAATGAAACAGGGATAATAATATGCAAATTGCTTTTAAGCCTCACATTGTGTATGTTCGGCTATATAATGTACATAATTATGCAGTCAGGTACACACTAACAATATGTATATAGGAAGGTTAATATACTCGGAAAACTAACATGATTACATTTAATTTGCTTGGATAAAAGTTTATCTATCCATCCTTCAGTCATCAGATTATTCTTTCCAGATCGTGTCTTATGGGTAGTGTCTCCTCAGCCTTCTACAGTTATGAAGGAAAGCTTTAAAACAAATTTAAGATGAATGATTTAACTAAGGTAATATTGAAGTGAGGTTCTAAATATTAATCAAATAGCTTGTCTTTTAGTATTTGAGTTGAATAACAAAAAGTGAAAATTATGAGTATATGCCAAGATTTTCATGCAATTGTTCTAACTATGTAATTTTAATAGAAAGTAATGCTCTGAAAATTCATATATTGAGGGAGTAATGATGAAATGAATCATATTAATGTGGATTTCTGATATGATTTTGAAAAATATATGTAAATTAGTAAAATGCATTTAAAATACTGTGCTCGAAATTATATTTCAACACTATAGAAAATTTATTAGAATTTACCAGAAAATATTTGCTAGAATATATTCTTCAATCTATTATGAAGTTAGTCATGATAAAACTAAAAGAGAACAAAACCAGGCCATTGAGTTAATTGCTAGGAAATTTGAAGCTGTGTATTTTTTAAAATTTTGAGATTTGATAATCAAATATCAATATTGAAATGGCCTGGCTCCATGATAAGAATAAGAATTTAGAAAAAGTATAATCTTAATTCCCCTTTTATTAATCCAGTTACAAATAATTTTCCATCACTGGTCTCCTCAATTATAATACACATTCATAATTCCAATAATCACTTAACTCAAGAACTGGCCTGTATACTTAAACAGAACTTTATAGAAACTTCATTATAATCTTATCAGCTCTTTCTGTTTACATGACATAGGAAAAGACTTCCAATGGGAAATCAACTACTTTTCATGGCAAAATATGATTGCTAAACTATGTATGACTTCAAAAGTTGATATATTTTCTCCCTGTTTCCATCTCAGATAGATTATTAATGATAAATGCAAATAACTTTGGAAAGAGATTAAAACTTGATATAATATGAAGTTACTATTATAGTTCAACCTTTTTAGAATTGGATAAAGTACTCTCTTCAAATACTTTAATACATTTGAAGCAGTATTAAAGTCTGAGGCAAAATGCACGGCTTATTCATCAGTATATAATACACTAAATCATTTTTCTATCCAAAAGTGTTCATAAATTGGATTAACATTTACCCACAGAGCTCTTTACATTGAAAATCAGAGTTTTCAAAATAGAACTGAATAAATTAAATCTACATATTTATATACTACTTATTTTGGAAACTTTTTTTTAAGTAGCTGGGACACTGTTTCTATGAAATGCATTTTTCTGAACATAAATCTCCTAAATGCTAAAGGAGACTATGTGATTGTGTGATTGTTTATAGCTTAAAAGTAAAATGTGCAGATGAATGTTATATGCTTGCCTGTGAGTATTAGGCAAATGTTGGAGACAAATAAATAGCAGTTTTTTCCCTTTTTACAAATTACTATAAATTGGCATCACTTTTCATACATAAACACTTATCCTCAAATAAGAACACAGTGTGACCGAAACATTAATAGAGAACTAAGCTATCATATCATCTTTATAGGGTTTTTTTTTGGAGGAGGGTTTACATTTGCTTTTAATAGCATTTCTTCATGCTAGACTAAATAATTGAATGCATTATACATTTTTGTAATTTAATAGCTCTCCTAATAGCTTGCCCCTACATCCCCCTCAACAGTTATAACTGTGCTATTTGCCTGAAGGTAGGAGAAACCTTAATTTCACTATTTTATAACCCACAACAGTTAACACTTGACCTAGGTCATTAACAGGATTATCAACAAATTTGTTTAAGCTTTTACTGACAATCTGAATTGCTACGATAATATTTTGATTGTGCCGGAAAGAAACTTCTTGTAACCTCTCAAAATCCGTCATGAAATTAATTCATTCTGAATCTATACCTTTTAAAGACTAATATTAATAATAATAATTCAAGTGGGGAAAATATTCATTTTGATACCCCATTTTCCTTATTTTTATGTTTTACACATCACACCATTCCAGTGCTTCTCATAAATGTGAGCAATTACAAACCCTTTTAGAGATTAAGTGTTCTAGCAATAATAGATTTATAAATACTGAATAGCTTTACTATCATAATTTTTAATTTTATAGTTTTTTACTATTGGTGTTGTGACTGTTATAATTTTTTCTACCTAAGGTAAAAAGTCAGTTGGTTATATTTATAACTCAGAAGTGACTGAAACTATAAAAGGAGGGGAACTACATATAATAAAACACCATTGCCACATGTTAGATCATGGTTGTATTTTATATAGTTATCTTTTCCATGAAACACTACAAATTGGAAGCTACAATGAACAACACTTAAAACTAATATAAAAATTTAAAACAAAATATTATACACAATCAGAACTTAGTTTTTTTCATTGTTTAGTGAGTTTAGAAAGTTTTATGTAAAGTTTTTATTACTTGAACTTAGTTTGCTCCTTGCTCATATAAATAATTTAGTAATTTTGCCTTGCTATTAATTAAATCATTTTAAAGATATGATTTATTAAAATATTTCTATCATGTTTATATATTATCCACATTTTAATATTCAATTTTTGGTTTGTTCTTTAAGGGTCCAATGACTTTTAATACTTTCTTACAATAACTATCTTTATAAAGATCCCTAAACCTTAAAATCGATTCAGAAAATCTGCAATTTTTCTGAAGTAAGATAAACACAATTTTTAAATATCAAATAATCAGTTATTTTTGCAAAGGGAGTTTTAAAGGCAAAACATATTTCCACTGTATATTTGATTTACTAACTTCACTTTAAATGGAAACAGAAAGATGTGTTCTTGAGAGTTACATTTTTCGAGTCATAACATCTTCAAGAAAATATTAATACAACTTTCCACAAATCATCAAAACTCAGTAAGTTCTTATAGACATTTTCTAAGAAATGTGGTGTGATGTGGCCTACCTTTGATTTGAGTCATTTTCCAATGATTTTGTTTGGCATAAATACTAGATGTATCATGTATTTCTTGGAAGTCCATTAAGTTTTACAAGTCATGTATTGTCAAGATCCTCAACTTTGTTTATTTTATAGAATGCATATTTTTTCTTTAAAATCTTTAATAAACCTTGTTACTTTAATTCCAATTTGAGAGAAGATTTAGAAGAACAGATGCAGGTGTCCCCTTTTGGGTTCTGTTTTCAGAGATCTGGATTTTATCACCACGAGGGTCAATAAAGGGCTTTTAGCAAGCTCCCAAGTAGCTTTCCACAGATTTTTCAAATAAAGGATTGACCAGTGTTGCGAAGCATTCATTGTATTATTCATACAGGTATACAGAAAACCAGGATTAGAAATTCACTTCACAAAAATTTGAAAACCTTGGCTAATTTTTCTGTAATAACTTTAGAAATAAAAGCAATGTTATGACATTTATAAAATGCAAAGGCTTTCAAGCCGGAAATCGATCAATCTAGGAAGACATTCCTCATTGTGTTCAGGGTGTCCATACATGTGCACTCCCTGATTTCACTTTCTAGGTCTGTTTCCAGCTGCCTGGTATCAGGTAGTTCTTGGAACCTGGCAGGAGGTTTTCTCCAGGAAAAGTCTAAAAGTCAGCAAGTTTTAGTTTGCCTCCTACCAGCTTCCTTTGAAATAAAAAGGGTGGTCGATTACAAAGAAAAAAAATGGTTTTGCAAGTGAAAATAAAATAAAAAGTTGATTAGAAAGATGGAGAGGTAGAGAAATGCAAAGGTTCTAAAGCCAATGCTAATATATCAATCTTTTGCTTAAAAGAAAGACATTTATCACATAAAACATCTGGTAATCAATTTTTATTAAATCCCTAAAAACCTGCATACTTTAAAATAAAAACGTAGGGTGGGGGTGGGGGTAGGGTGCTTTTCTTTGTTTCTCCTCTCACATTTACACACTTTTGATTTTTCCCCAGAAGAAAAATTTTAACCAGGAAAGTTTTAAGTGTGTAATCCAAAGAATGCTTCCCCCTTTGAATGTATGGGCGAATGCATATGGAGGGAGGATGGAATCAAAACCAGTTCAGCAAATAAGGCTTCAAATTTGGAGTGATGTTATTAAACTGGAAGCCCTCACTGTGGACACCCCCACCCCCACCCCTTCGTTTTCTAAATCATGTCCTGCTGTTCTAGTCAAAGCAAAGTGTGAAAATCCACCTAATCCAAACCAACATGGTGAAGTGAGAATAATAGATGAGGAAGGAGGGGAAAAATACAAGTGGCAAAGTGGCAGCACTGTACAAACAAACTGTTGTGAATGATCTTCGCCATAGACAGGGGTGGCCACGGGAGGGAATGACTACGTTTCTTTTTTCTTTTTTTTTTTCCGCCTTATACCCTCCACATTTGATAATGCAATATAGAGGAAATTACAAAGTGTGCCCTGAGAAATTTTAGCACGAAGCAGAGTTTTACGGGTAGGGTAGGGACTGTAAAGTGGGAACAGAGAGAGGAGCAAGTGCTCCTTGCTGCCACCACACCCACTATCAGGGCGTCTTAACCACAGACTATTCCGCGCTAGAACGAGACTCAGTGGTGCAAAGGGAAAACTGTCCCCCAACCATTCAATACTTTCTCACTTCGAATCAGATTAAAGATCAGATCACAGAGAACTCCGGGTCCACGTAACCCAGGCCCCCGCCCTCTGGAAGCCAGTGGTTCTTTGTGCGCGAGTCTCCCAGCGCCAGGCTGCCGAAGCCGGTCCGGAGCGCCAGCTAGCGCGCCTCCGACCCCGGGACCGGGCTGGCGGGCGGGCGCAGGCCGATGCCGCGCTGCGCCAGGTTTCTGCCGCCCGGTGGACTTAGCTGGGCGCTTTCGGCCCGCGGCATAGGCTGGAGCGAGCAGGGGACGAAGGCGCAAAGTTAGGCAGACACGAGCGCCTGGACGAGGCTGGGGCGGGCGAGAGGCAAACGTGCGCCCTCTGCCTGCTGCCGCGGCGCTGCTGGCACCGGAACAGCGCGGCGTCCCCTTCTCGCCACCGGGACCTGGGGGTCAGTCCCGCGTGCGCCTTGAATGGCCCAGGCACGTCCGGACCTGGGCGATCGACTTGACCCGGAATCTATGAGCGCCCCACCGACTCCCCCATTGCTATCGCCAACCTTTTCAGTTTGGCGCCCGGAGGTGGCGTGGTCTCCTTTCCATCAGTGTTCATGGGCTCACCAGGTGACAGATGGAGGCGAGGGGCGGGGGAGTATAGGTTCCGCAAGTTTCCCTGCAAAGCTGGGAAAGCGTCTCCTACTTGGCCAGCTCGGTTGGGAGGTCTGGAGTGGCTAAAACAACCGTTGTTCAGCTTGCCGCTGCCTAACCCTACACCTTTGCTATTTGTTTCTTTTTCATACATTCTCCTCTCCTTGGGTCTCTAGACTAAAATGAGGATTTTTTTTTTTTTTCAGTTTTCTTTGAAGCTACCTACTAATGCCACCTCTTAGGCCCCTAGTGATTGCTGGGGGGATGTTCCTCAAACACTCCTCCCCCCTCCTCACCTTGTGCACTCAAAACTTGTCTGTTTTCCCCAAAGCCCCAGATTTGACTGGCACCGTTTTATTAAAACAATATTTTTTTCTATTTCTATTCTTACTCCTATTCTGGGAGTAAGCGTGGAATGGGCTAAAGAGAGTTTGGGGGAATGATGTTGGCGAGGTAGGATAGTAGTTGGATGATGCTGATGTTTCTGTGGCTTTGTCAGAGCTTCAATGTTTTTCATGAAAGAATTGTTGAATCCAGTAGATTCCCACGCTAAATGTATCCTCAGTACTATGCCTGACATTGAGATAATAATTGCAGAGTATTCTGCTGATTGAAAAGATTTTTCACTTGTATTAGCATTCACCATTTACTGGACCTCATTTAATTATTTACACAGCCCTAAAATAGGTAATATGACATCTCCTGTTATTGCAATTGGGGAAACTGAGGAAAGGGGTCGTAATAATGTGGTTAACTGAGCCAGACCCTCTCTTATCTTTGTCTTTTGATTTTAACCTCATATGCTTTCCCTGTGCATAAATGCCTTTGAGTTAGGGCAGCAGTCTTGTATTCAGGAAAAGCATTAACTTCTCCACCTTAATCCCAGCAACTGTACTAATTTGTCCTGTGATTTTGCAAGAGTAACTTAGAAATGCTCAGAATTTTAGACTGGAAAATTGAAGGAAACCAAGTAGGTAGGATTACTTGAAACTGCAAAGTGATTACACTCACAAGTTGATGATCTGTGTGGGTGGGGGACCCACTAAGAAAATAAATTAAAGGAGATTTGATGTGGACAGTCGAATAGAGAAGTAGATGTCTGTGATGCCTTTTCTTCACACATTCTTAGCTCTGTCTTCCTTTCCTAACACTCACTTTTTTTCTCAACCTGGAAAGAATTTTTTTCAGGAATTCTGCTCACAGAGATTGTGAGGAAATTGTCAATATAACCAGAGTGTGATTATTTAAGGTTTTATGTAATAAAAATGAAGTGTGAATTAACTATTAGAATTGTAATAGAGGTCAATAATGGAGAAAATAGAACATGGTTCAAAAAGTAGACTTTAGTCCCTCTGGAAATTTTCCCCTCATTTAAGATAATTTTTTAATTACTTAAGAAGATAAATTGTAGTGATTTCTCTCTTTTTTCATTAAAAAACACTTGCATTCTATTTAACTAGATGCATTGAGAAAAGGTAGCAAAAACAGGCTTTTGAAAGGTAGCAAATTAAGTTGGGGGCAATTATATTTTTCATGTGGGTATTTCAGCACATATGTTTTGCATTAATTGCTGCAATAAATTCTGTTAACCTGGCAAAGAGCAAAAATAGCATATTGATGACATCAGGCTTCCAAAGCAGAAAGCTGCTTTTAGTATCTTGCTTTCTTCACTGTAACATGCAAAAAAAAAAAAAAAAAAAAAATCTAATGTGTTATCCGTTATGTTCCCAAAGAGTTATCCAACTTCCCAAGCTGTTGGCACATTTTTCTTCAGTGAATAGGAAGGCTTAGCAACAAACTTTTTCCCCCCTTGCTTCTGCAAAATTAGTGTCAATAACTCCTTTCTGTATTATTTAATTTTCTTAATTCATATTTTGATTTGTGGAACTGTCCCAAATAAAGGCAAATATAAACTTGACTTTAAAGGCTCTAAACTGAGTTGTCTTTTCTTCTAAGACAAAAATCTTGATTGATTACATAGCAGGGTCTCAAAGAGACTGGAGCAAGAAGAGAAATGTGGGTTAGTTTTATTACTGAGAAGTCTATTTAGTTAATATCAAAGTTGTTTCATGTTGAATTTTCTATATATTCATTATTAGGAAATTATCATTTTTTTCCAAATAATAGTTAAGAGGTCGATGAATAAAGTCTACAAGTCCAGTAGGGTATAAAATCCTCCTGCCTGATAAAAAAATATAAGGCTTTAAAATTTTGGTTTTTGCCTGTGATAAAGTTGGTTAATTTCCAATCAATATGAAATTTTAACATTTCTCATATGCCTCAAAATGACTAAGGGAAACAGAGAGCAGCGTGGTAGTAGTTAATATGTATATTTCCTGGTTTTCAAATCCAATTTAGCAATTAATAAAAGTATATAGATGTTAGAGGATATATTCTTTCATTGAATATGATAGTAGTCTTCACACTGAGGGGAAGTTAGGCTGGGAAGCTAATTTGCAATGTCTTCCATGTGGATTATCTAACTAATCCTCTGGGCAAGCAAAACACCACTCTGAGGAAGAATCTGTTTGCAGCACTGTGTTGTGAGGATGTCACCAATGGTATTGTCCCCTTACAAAATGAGCAATTCCCACACTGTGAGCAAAATTTTATGGAAAAATATATACCTTTTGAACTCAGGATGGCATAAAATTCAATTTTATAAACTAAATAAATTCAATTTTCTGAACTACAAATTGGTGGTGAAAACAGTAAAAACAACTACTTATTTGTCACAATCTAATCTTTTTCATTTTCTCCTACTGTTCCCTAATTATTATAATATTCTAAGATGGCATAAAGGCTAGAGTTATATACAAATTGTGATTTCTTTCTTTGAATATGCCAAAGCTAGTTATGGAAGATTTGTAATTTAACAGAATGAAAGAACTGGCATCGTTATAGAAAGTAAAAATAGAAATTGAATTGGCTTGTTATTCTTTTATTAAATATGTAAGTTCCACCAAATCTAATTATTGCCAAAAACTGGAAATATTTTTAAAGAGGCAGAATAAAAGAGAATAGTACTTTTTTTCTTAATTTACTTTACTATCTGGTTTACTATAGATAAGATAGCATGCATTTACATTAGATAATTCAAAGAGATAAACTCAGAGATTTTATCATAGTGTTCTCAACATTTCTGATTTAAATTTTACTGCTTTGATCATCCTTGTTCTCTGAAAAAAGATTTCCAAGTGTAGTTATGCATACTTTATTTGACTGAACTAGTTAATCTATGCTTACAATGGTGGTTTTCCTATAATTCAAGGTACATCTTAAACATTTGTAAATTGTATAAGGAAATATTTTCTTGCCTTTGAAAGTGATGCTCAAAATTATTTTATTTGTTAATATAAAAATGTATATAGGATTAAAGGAAAAAATTAAAAGATATATAATTAGTAGTATGCCTTTAAACTTCCCTTTCCAGAGGTGATCCTTTGGAAATTGACTAAGAATATTTTGTTTTATGTTTGGCCAGGTTTATAGTAGATTTACTACCTTAACCCTAATAGTGAAGACATGTGGCAGTGATAATTATAACTGAAATTTCTTTTTACTGCATGTAACTTAAAAATGATTTAAATGAATTCACAATAAACACATATTTTAGGAGAACTTTTGAAATAACTGCATATTCAGGAATAGTTAATCTTAATAAGCACATACCTCATGTAAATTCTGTATGAGTGTATGCATGCACACATGGGTACATTTGAGTATATTAGAAACATATGTTACTGAATATCAAAAACGAACCATCCCCAAATAGAAACTTCTGTAGGTACTATTCATATTATGATTATACTACCAGGAAAAACTACACTGAAGTTTGTCTGGACTCTACCTTCTCTTTCATCAATAAATTAAAAGTTTTCTCACTATCCCAATCACTAACAATTTGATTCTTTTCATTGACAACATGCTCCAAAGATGTAAAGAAAAGGGCTAGAGTTTTGAAATAACAATAAGCATGCGATAACTTATTTGATCCTTTGTGGACCATTATAAAGACTCAGATTTATACCTGTCAGAGGTTGTTTATATGTGCATATCCATGTTTATAGACAGTCAAATTTGCATTGTCATGAACAAAATAAATGATATATATGACATTTTAGCAATCTAGATATAGTTATTCTACAAAATATGATGTAGTCAAAGATACATTCTGATTTTAGTTTTCCCGAGATTTATACCAGTTTATTTATTCTGCAATGGGCTTCTTTTGAAATAAGCATTTGTGTGTTTGTGTGTGTGTGTGTTTGTATATCTGCACATGTATGTGTTTTGATATATCAAAATGTGCAAAGGATGTTTTTAAATTGCAATTTAAGTTTATTCATCACTACACTCTTTGTTTTCTGTACTAGAATTTTAAATCATTATATTCAAGGGACTTCTAGGAACACTTTTATTTTTGTAAGAAATATTGTGTTAGAGTTGTTCTGTAGGCCAATGTGTTTATTCTATTCTATTTTCACACCTCTCAGTCAAACCTTAACTAGATAGCTATTAGTACCTGAAGGTTGCTAATCAAGATTTTATGATAATATGATAAAAATACCAAGATAGCCTAATTTAGCCTAATTTTATGTAGTGAAGGCAAAATGTATATGCTACACTTTGAACTGCATTTTGTCATAATTATTATTTATATTTCATAATTAAATAATGTTTTCATTTTTTAGTTTTTAATCTTTCAAAAAAGACTCTCTGAATTACAAGTAAACAAGTTGTTCTGTTACTTCCAAAACACTTTACAAAAAATGTGTTAAAATATGCTGTTTGTATAATCATTAATGTTCTACTTTTGGAAACATTTACATTTTGGAGAACACATTTTACTTGTCTAAATGATTCATAATATCAGTTGACAATGCACAGAAATAGAAAGACCTGCAATTCTAGGAACTTTTATAAAAGTTCAGTTTGTCAGTGTACTAAACTTTCACTGACAGTAGAATGTCCTTACTCATTTATGTGAAAGGATTATTCTGTTATATGAACACATTCTATTTCCTACTGATATTCTGATAGTTGTTTTTTCCACACTAGTATTGATATTAATTTGACCTCTATATTTCTCTGATTAAAAGAAAAAAATAAAAGGAAAATTTTAATGGTTTAGAAAGAGCATAGGATTTACATTTACTGAAGTGTCCAGGTTTCAAGTAGAATTTTGGTCTATGTTATTTTCTTGACTCACTCTAGTTATGAAAACACGGGCATCTTATTGTGAGACTATGTCTATTTTGATTCGAAGGAATTCCCCTTGCTGTTGGCAAAGATTGAGATGAGGCAGCTCATTACAATTTCTTCTATAATTAAGATCTGAATAGAAGTAAATTCAAACTTATTGCCCGGAAGAAAAAGTTAATGAGAAAGAATAATTTGAGGGTATATCACCTTGACCAGAAATCATCCTATAGCACATAAATAAGCCATTAAGATACCCTGTGATGAAAGAAGTTTTTCACAAAAATGTTTAGTACTACATTTCCTTTAATTCTTACATAATGATCTTAGCTGGGCATTTGATTAAAAATTATCATAAATTAATATTTCTATGATAAATGTAATATAGCTTACAGGAAATTTTATCTGTACACAATTGATAGATAATTATTGACATTATAATATAAATAATATATTTATAATTTTTAGTATATGAACTATAATATTTTTATTTCAAAGTATTATGGGGTATCTAAAATGAACTATAATATTAATTAGATTTATTAAAATATTTTAATTATGTTTAGGTAGAAATAAAATAAATAGAAATGAAAGGCCTAATTGAGAACATGTAAGAACAGTAGGTAAAAGTTATGTTGAATACATAAATATCAAATAGAACTAACTTCTCTAAACTTCTCCTCATTGTCATACCCTGTACGTACAATAAAACTGGAAGGCTAAACTTTGGTGGACTCCTGTTAGAAAATAAATCTTGACTTCTTAATTACATATTGTATTTGACCATAGAACTATACAAAAATTTATAACACTGAGAAAAACATTTATTCCTTTTTATATCATTTTCTTCTATTTGGGTGTTCAAATATAATTAAGAAGCAGATTAAATGACTCTTCTGCTCTCTGTAACCTAAAGCAAAGTTACTCTGTTTATTATAACAAAGCGATGAAAATGATGAAGATAAGTATATATGACGTGTGACTGGGACAATTACGTGATGGTGCAAATAGAATATAAAGTCATTATTCTTTAATAAAAGCAAAATGTAATTAAAGGATGAGCTGGTTTTCTGTTGTAGTGGTTTTATAGTTATGTTTACTTAGCTATAAAGGCCTTTTATAACTGAAGGTTTTTTAAGAAAACATGTCTATTCTTCTCAAAATCTGAAATTCTTTAGCCATTAGAGACTACTCTTCACCTTGAAATGATATTTGATAACGATTTGTAACTTAGTATTTTCATAAAATGCAACTATAGTATTACCATAGAGCATACTGATTATCTATTGATGTATTATAAGATAATTGAAAATATCTTCTGCTTCAGTAAGAAATTGTGGCATTTGATTTTTAAAAATCTTTTAGCACTGTCTGCATATTTGCAGCACACAAAATCTTTCAAGATATGAATATTACTTTAACTCTTAGTCTTTCTAAGCACACAAGTAGCCACTATGAGTCAGAATTTAGAAATGTCATTAGAAAAACTTTCGTGTTATACGTCTCTAAGAATGAACACTCCAGAAACTTACACCTCAAGTTTTTAATCTATCTTCACCAAATAAGAACATTTCTTATAAACTCTTAGTTAATTAACTGGTCCTTTAAACAAATTTAGTATATTCCTATGAATAAAAAAAGACAATGGTATAAATCCCTGATATAGAAAACTCTTGGTGACACAGGTAATACAAATAAATGATTATTAGAAGTGGACTTTTGATTAGGTTGTTCCATTATGATGAAGGCTAGAAAAGGAAGAGACTGCATGACTCCTGGGAATCTTGGGACTCCTGGGAATCTTGTTGACTCCTGGGAATCAACAACCCAGTGGAGTGGAAAATGTTGACAGTAGAGTGAGTGACAAGAATGGCAACCAGGTTTCCTCCTTTCCAGAGATACTGATTACCAATTTGAGCCAATTTACTCTGAACTTTGCTGTTATTTTTTTGCTCCTTTCTAGTACCTTATAATTCCCATCAAAAACCACACTTCTTTCTTTCCCAAAGGTATCACTGCTTACTGGGACTCTTGATTTGGCTTTCAAATAAGCACTAAGTTCCTGAGATCTTTGGGCCTATCTTAAAGGCAAACAAAGAGTCCAAGTAAGAAAACTTCACTACAGAAATTGAAGTATTAAATAAAAATTTGAAAATAAAATCTTCTGGAAATGAAGAATTTATTTAAGCAATTACAAAACACAATGAAAAGTCTCAAGAATAGGGTAGATCAAATAGAAGAAAGAATCTCAGGGATTGAAGATAACATCTTTGAAATAAATAAATCACTCACAAAGATAAAGCAAAGAAATAGGAGAAAAGATCAAAGCCTGCAAGAAATTTGGGGTTATGTGAATTGGCTGATTGTGAGAATTATAGGCATTCCTAAGGGTGAAGAAGAAAATAAACAAAGGTTGAATAAACTATTGGAGGATAGTATGGAGGAAAATTTCCCTGGCCTTGCTAGAAATCTGGATATCCATGTTCAAGAAGCTCAAAGGACTCCTGGGAGATTCATTACCAACAGGAAGACATCACAAAAAATAATCATCAGATTGCCCAAAATAAACATGAAAGAGGCCCTCCAATGAGCTGCAAGGTGAAAGAAGCAGATAACCTATAACAAAAAGCCCATCGAACTGACTATAGACTTCTCAACTTAGACCTTACAAGCCAGAAGAGACTGAGGCCCCATTCGTACTATACTCAAACAGAATAATGGCCAGCCTAGAATCTCATATTCTGCAAACCTAAGGTTCTTATATGAAGGGAAAATAAAGACCTTCTCAGACAAGCAAAGACCTGGGGAATTCATCAAGACAAGACCTGCTCTCCAGAAAGTACTCAGAACAGTGTTATACACAGATCAGCAACATAAACACTCCCCAATGTAAAATCATCCAAAAGCTAAAGTTCAAAGGCCAGACACCACAATGGCTAAAGAGAGAAAACAAAGCAACAACGTTTGACTCAACAGGAGAAACAGAAATCTGCAAACTTATCAATTCTTTCAATAAATGTGAATGGCTTTAACTGCCCACTAAAGAGACATAGGCTGGCCAAATGGATAAATATACACAAGCCAACTATCTGTTGTCTTCAGGAAACACATCTAACCCACAAGGACGTATTCAGACTCAAGGTGAAGTGATCGAATACAATATTTCATAGAAATTGATGCCAAAAGAAGCTGCCATAGCAGTTCTGAGTTCAGACAACTTAGTCTTCATATCAACAAAAGTAATGAAAGACAAAGACAGTCACTATATAATGGTGAAGCGTACAATTCAACAAGAAGACATACAAATTCTAAATATTTATGCACCTAATTCAGGTGCACTCAGATTCATAAAGCAAATCCTACTTGATCTAAACAAAATGATAAACAGCACCACTGAAATAGCTGGGAAATTTAACACTCCTCTAACAGAACAGGACAGATCTTCCAAACAGAAAATAAACAAAGAAAAAGTGGACTTAAACTGACTCTAGAACAATAGGCCTGGCTGACATTTACAGAACATTCTACCCCCAAACTACTGAATATACATTTTACTCATGAGCTCATGGGACATTCTCTAAGAATGACCAAATCCTAGGCCACAAAGCATGTCTCAACAAATTTAAAAGAATATAAATTATGCCATACATCTTCTCAGACATCGGTGAAATAAAATTAAAAACAAAATCAAAAAGAAACTCTAATCTCCACGAAATCATGAAAACTAAACAACCTTCTGCTGAATGATTGTTGCCTTAAGGAGAAAATTAAGATGGAAATCAAAACATTCCTTGAACTAAATGACAAAGGAAACACAAGTTATCAAAATCTGTGGGACCCAGCTAAAGCAGTCCTGAGAGGAAAATTTATATTAATAAATGCCTACATCCAAATGACAGAAATATCACAAATCAACAGTCTAATGAATGATCTCAAAAAAATGTAAAAGCATGAGCAAGCTAACCCCAAACCCAGTAAAAGAAAATAAATAACAATATCAGAGCAGAACTGAATGCAATAGATTAAAAAAAAAAACTATAGAGAAGATTAATAAAACAAAAAGTTGGTTCTTTGAAAAGATTAAGAAAATTGACATGCCTCTTGCTATATTAATGAGAGGCAGAAAAGAAAGGACTTTAATAAGCTCAATCAGGAATGAAAAAGGAGAAATTAAAACTGATACCACAGAAAATATCACACACAAAATATCACCACACAAAATATCATCTATGAATACTATAAAACCTCTATGCACATAAACTTGAAAACATGGAAGAAATAGACAAATTCTTATAAACACACAGCCTCATTGGGCTGAATGAGGAAGAAACAATTCCTGAACATACCAATATCAGGTACTGAAATTGAAGCAGTAATAAAAAAACTTCCTAGAAAGAAAAGTTCTGGACCATATGGTTTCATTCCTGAATTTTACCAGACCTACAAAGAAGAACTGGTGCCTATCCTACAGAAATTATTCCACAACATTGAGAAGGAAGGTATCATCCCCAACATGTTTTATGAAGCTAACATCACTGTCATGCCCAAACCAGGAAAGGACACAACAAAAAAAGAAAACTACAGACCAATATCCCTTATGAATATAGATGCAAAAATTGTAAGCAAAATCCAAGCAAATCAAATTCATGTACTTAATAAAAAATAATAGATCATGACCAAGTGGGCTTCATCTAAGAGATGCAGGGATTGTTCAACATACATAAATATATAAATGTAATTCAATACATAAATTGAAGAAAAATAAAGACCATATGATCCTCTCAATAGACACAGAAAAAGTATTTGACAAAATTCAGCACCTTTTATGATAAGAACACTTAACAAAATAGGCATAGATGTGACACACCTAAAAATGATAAAAGCCATATATGACAAACCTACAGCCAACATCATACTGAATGGAGAAAAACAGAAAGCACTCCCACTTAGAGCTGGAACCATATAGGTTGCCCTCTATCACTGCTTCCATTCAACATAGTGCTCGAAGTATTAGTCAGTGTAATCAGACAAGAGAAGGAAATCAATGGAACCCAAAATGGAGGCAGAAAAGGTCAAACTATCACTCTTTGCTGATGGTATTATCTTATATTTAGAAACCCCAAGGCATCTGTCATGAGACTACTGGAATTGATAAACAAATTCAGTAAAGTCTCAGGTTACAAAATCAATGTACACAAATCAGTAGCATTCCTTTACACCAACAGCAATCAAACTGAGAGCCAAATCAAAGGCTCAATATCCTTCACAATAGCAACAAAGAAATTAATATAGGAATATATTTATTTATATATTTATTTAAATATATATATTTAAATAAGGAGGTAAAAGACCTCTACAGGGAGAACTATGAAATGCTGAGAAAAGAAATGGCAGAGAATATAAACCAGTGGAAAAGCATACCATGCTCATGGGTTGGCAGAATCAACATTGTTAAAATTTCTATATTACCCAAAGTGATCTACAGATTCAATGCAATCCCTATTAAAATACCAACATCATTTTTTTAGATCCAGAAAAGATAATCCTATGCTTTATATGGAACCAGAGAAGATCTCCAATAGCAAAAGCAATCTTAAGCAAAAGAACACATTGGAAGGCATTAATTTGCCAGACTTCAAGTTATATTACAAGGCTGTAGTAACTAAACAGCATGCTACTGACACAAGAAGAGAAACATAGATCAATGGAATAAAAAAATTGAGAACTCAGATATAAAACCATCCTCATAGAGCCATCTAATCTTTGGCAAAGCAAACAAAAACATACACTAGGGAAAAAATCCTTATTCAATAAATGGTGCTTGGAAAATTGGGTAGCCACATGGAGAAGACTGAAACAGGATCCATACCTCTCACATCTCACAAAAATCAACTTACAGTGGATAATAGACTCAAAACTGAGGCATGAAACTATGAGAATTCTAGAAGAAAATGTTGGAAAAACTCTTACAGACATTGGCCTAGGCAAAGAATTTGTGAAGAAGATCCCCAAGGCAATCACAGCAATAGCAAAAATAAATAAATGGAACCTGATCAAATTAAAAAGCTTCTGCACAGCCAAGGAAAC